>ML397982.1:0-69988 GCA_005239525.1 Nicotiana knightiana
CTCTTCACTTGAGGTGTTCCTTCATGAGCCACTTGCAAAGTGTCCCAAATTTCTTTGGCAGTGTTACATCTTTGAATTCTGCTATACTCGTCTGGACCGAGTCCATACACAAGCCACTTCTTGGCATTAGCATTTTTTCCCACTTTCTCAAATCCTCAGCAGTGCAGTCAGCTCTAGTCTTTGGCACATCTACTCCTTCAGAAGTCTTCTTCATAGTGGCTAAAGGACCGTCAGTGACTATGTCCCATAGTTCATAGTCTTCTCCAATTAAGTGACACTTCATCCTATTCTTCCACCAAGAGTAGTACTGGCCATTGAAGAGTGGAGGCCTAACAATTGATTGTCCTTCCCAGTTCCCAGGTGGTGCACTCATCTTGATCTTTTCCTAAGGTGGTAGCCTCTTCAAGGATAACCCGCTCTGATACCAATTGATATTTTATACGTCAATACCACACAAGAGGGGGGATGGGTGATTTGTATGGTGTCCAATTTTCGAGTGACGTCGTTATAGAAGAACCTGATTCTTCTATGTGTTCCAACTCGTACTGTTGCGGAATAATAAATGCAGAAAAGTAGAGAACACAAAGATTTTTACGTGAAAAACACCCGGCTCAAAAGGTGAAAAAACCACGACCTACTACTCAGTAGGATTTTCTCCAAACACTTCACTATAACAATGAGCCAAACGACATTTACAAAATAAACTCTTTTGTAAACCTAAGGATTAACTCTAACCCTTTGTGGCAAACTAGCCTCTAGCTATTTGCGATAAACTTCAAGTTAAATATAACTTGAACACTCAGTACCTATTACAATTGCTTCTAGATAAAGCTGAAAGATACAATTTGTAATCACCTACTATAAATAAACTAGACTAAAAGACAACAGATGGAACTGGTTCTTCTAGCTGGTTCAAGTAGCTCCAGATTCGCACTCTCCAATTTGGCTCGAACTGGTTGCAAAATTTTTTCACGAATTTTGTTCTCAATTCTTGATAAGTTTCTATTTTTCTGTGTTTATATACAATAAGAACAATTTGCAATTTATAGGAGTTAGTGGATAAGGAATTAACTAGAATCCTAATGCAACTCTTTCTTGGTGGAAGAGTTCTAGTCAAACTCAACTCCTAAATCTTTCCTTATCTTAGATTCTATTCTTATTGAATAAGGAGTCCTTTTCCAATTTCCTCCAATTTCGTTTTTTCAACCTTTTCGATCAGAAGATATCTCAATTTTACCAGAATACATTTATCTCATGCATGTGCATCTCATGTGACTTTAACTCTGTTGGTCTATGTCACATGTGATGGACCTGGTTCATCTCGGAGTTCCTTTGTCAATCTTCAAAACTATTTCCTTTCTTGGGCCAACAGACTGTATTTTTAGATTCTGTAGGTTGCACTATTGTTGCTATTTTCATATATTTTAAGATTATTAAGTTACATAATATGAGTTTTATTTGTATTGTGAAATTATTGGCTCGTCTAGGAAGCAGTGTTAGGTGTCATCACGACTGCAGTGAAAATTTTGGTCGTGATAAAAATATATGAATCAATCAGATCATTTAACCAAATCCGAATGATGATGATGATGATGATAATGATGCAAGACTTTCTCTCTTCTCAAGTTTTTAAGAGCTAGAATAATAACTTCATTATATAAGTATAACGATTTTCTTTCCATTTTCCGATGAGGCACAAAGCTCCTTACTAAAAAGAAGCTTTTTCAGACTTTTTGTTTTTCCTCCGATTCTTTCCCTTCTATTTTTCATTCACACTTTAATTCAAAACCCAACAGAAATGACAAAAAATAAAGCTCTAATAATATTTAAAACATTCACTTTTTCTGAATTTGAGGAAAGGGTCGGGGAGTAAAACATCTATTAAAGTAGGGATCATCTATAGAAACACTCAGACCAGTTCTTAGAGTTTTAGGACTTTTGATGTCAACTACGGAATCAGAAAGACCAAATCTGGAAAAAGGAGACAATAGTTTGCCCTCAACTTCTACACTTTGATGAGTCTCTTTGAAATAAAATTGTTGATAGAGATGCAATTATATACCATGAAAATGCGTAGGACAAACTCTAATTTTTGAAAGTATTTCTATAAAAAATTATATTTTTGATGAAAGGGCTTATCAAAATAAGCAGCTTTGAAAATTTGGACAAACAAAACTGTCATTGTTTAAAAGGAAAAGAACTAAACTGTCCAAATCATGTTAAAGACATCAATTCTGCTGGCTCTACTGCTTATGGACAAATAATAGCTATTGTTTATAGGAAAATGAGTATCACAATTTTGTGATTCAAGCATGACGATAATTACATTGATTAGATTTTAACTCTACGGTATTCGTGAGAGTTCACCACATAAGATGTGTGAGTTCCACTTCCCCTCTCTCGTCCAGTTATTCCTCAATTTATTTTCTTTTTTCAAGCATAACTCAACTTATCAGTACGACTTAACTTTATTTTGAATTTTCTTTAGGTGCGTGTAGTGTTGTTTTATGAATAAAGTAGAGTAACTTTAGTGCTATTCGAGCACACTTACATTATGGGATACCGTCATCTACATGCAGTCTTTACCACTTCACGACTACAATTGATAAGAAAGTATTAATAACAAAGCTCTTTTTTCTTTTTAGTACTCTAGTAGTTGAAACTGACTTGATTAATTTAGATTCGCGTCATATAAGATTTATTAAAGGGGAAAAGGCTCCCTACTATAAGTTTTTTCATTTGTAATCTCAAATCCGAGGTCGCAGATTAAGAGTGAAACCATTTCATCCACCCCATCACAAAACAAAGCTCAACATTGTTTATTAGGTGAAAGGTTTCAATATCCACAGCTTTTTCTCTCTACTTCCTTCTTCTTTCTCCTATTAACATGCCCGTTTTAATTTCTCTTCAGAAAAAAAGAGAGGTTAAAATAAGGGTAGGCCAAATTGAGACTGGATCAAATGATTTAGTTAGGTGTAAATGTTGAGTACGTCAAGAGTAGTTGATGGAGGCGGAAATGGCTATGAACATTTGATTTCTTATCTGATTGATCAAAACGTTATTAATGTTTGACATGCCACTATCGACATTACGTAAGATCCTTTTCACTGTCTGTTTTGGCTCGGCATAATGTCTCATCGCAGCTAGGAGTATTAGTTTGACTATTTTATTTAGTGATATATAGTTTCTAAAATACATCAATCGAAAAAAATTGAAGGGTTTCTGAAAATCTTCGTCTTGAAATTTGAAAGATTATATTATGTTTGCTTAAATTCAAACATGTGGCCTATATTTTATGTCGATTTGCTACTTTTCAGAACTAATTTCTCTTCTAGAAGAAGAATTAGCAAAACGGGACAAATTAATGCACATCACATGGTGGCTCTTTGTTTTATTTAGTACTATATATTAATCAAGTTGTGATCACAATTTCGTGGGGAAAAAAGAAAAGTAACGCCAAAATAATACTTTTCTTAGACATATATATATATATATATATATATATGTCGGAGAATAAGAATAGAAGAACCAATAATAGGGGAAACACAATTATAAAGCAAGCTGTTAAGCTTTAGAGGAAGGTGGTTCAGCCAACAATATGCGTATACAACAGAATATCTCTTTGGCCTTTGGGCTTCATTTCCTAGAAGATCAAAGAAACCTTTCTTTGAAATTACGTGCCAACCTCCAAGGAGGCAAATATAGTTTTTTGAGATAGTATTTGTTAGATTGTTAAGCCAACTATCTACAAACTTAACAAAAGCTGGGATTATAACAACCCGGTCGGTTGTTTTGAGTATTGTAGCCTTGTTCCCCTATTTGCTGCTTCTTCAATATTCATTTATGTTTATGTGACATGTCGGGGTGGTTGGTTTGGTTTTGGGGATATTTCAGAGTGAATTGGGACACATAGTTACAAGGTTGGAAGCTTAAGTTGGAAGAGTTGACCGCATTTTGACTTTTGTGTAGGCAACTTCGGAATAGAGTTTTGAAGGCTCCAATAGCTTCATACGCTGATTTTGAACTTAGGTGTATGTACGAAATTGAATTTGGAGGTTTCTAGGTTGATTTGAGGCTTTTTGGCGAAAGTTGGAAAGTTAAAAGCTTGGAAGGTTGAGAGGTTTGACCGAGAGTTGACTTTGTTAATACCGAGTTCGTATTTTAGTTCCGGAAATTTGAATAGGTCTGTTGTGGCATTTGGCACTTGTGTGCTAAATTTGGGGTCATTCGTAGTTGGTTTGATATGATTCGACATTAGTTTTAGAAGTTGGAAGTTCGTTAGTTTTATTAGGCTTGAGTTGGGGTGCGATTCATTATTTTGATATTGTTTGATGTGATTTGAAGCTTCGAGTCTTATTATTTTTTAGGACTTGTTGGTATGTTTGGATGGGGTCCCGGGGGGCTCCGCGGTGTTTCTGATGATTAACGGATCATTTTGGACTTAGTGTTGATTGCTGAAGGTTTATGGCTTCAGGTGTAATCGTATGTGCGGTGGACTTGGCCACAGGTGCAGCTGAAGGGTTGCATAAATGAAGTGGGAAGCTCCAGGAAAGGTATGCAAATGCGGACTACTGACTGCAGGTGCGGAGCCACATATGCGGCAAAGAGAGCGCAAGTGCAGAAAGTGAGCTGGGCAACCGCAGAAGTAGACGAAGGTGTGAGGGCCTAACCGGAGAAGCGGTAGGTTGGAACTTAAGTAAAATGCGCAGGTGCATGATTTTGATCGCAGAAGCGGTCCCACATAAGCGGACAATTGGGGCTCGCGTTGGGGTTTTCAGAGATTTTAAATTGGCTAAGGGCGATTTATTAGAGGGATTTTGCTGCAATTGAAGAGGTAAGTGAAGTTTAGTCGCTTTTATTGATAAATATTGATTATTACACCTAGTTTTTGTGAATTTGAGCTTTGGTGATTTGAGGAGTGGGTTTTTGGATATCATTGGATAAAATTAGTATAATTGGACTCTTAATTAAATGGGTGTTCGGAATTTGTGAATTTTATCAGGTTTTGAGACACGAGCACGGGGTTGACTTTTTTATTTTTTTGAAAGATCTTAGATTTATCATTTAGATTCTATTCATATGTCTTTTATTGATTATATTAAGTTGGTTTGGCTAGATTAGGGCTGTCTGGAGGTTGATTCACGCGGGTGGGCTTGTTAGAGGAGTGATTTGGCTTGCTTGAGGTAACTATCTTACATAAACTTGATTGAGGCACTAGTTGGCTGAATTATTGGGATAACTACGTGTTATGGGTGCGCATAAGTATGGGGTTTGAGCCCATGTGCGAGCATGGGATATTTATATATGTTCAAGGTAGTTCTTAGGCTATGATATACATAGAATTGACACTTAAGCTCTAATCTATGATGTTTCTCATATTTGTAACATTGTTGTGAACTACCAGAGTCATGTTTGAGGTTATATAAAGGCTAATTATCTGAATGAACTTGATAATTGCTATTTCTTTGATGAAATTGCCGATTTGAACTATGATAGCAAACTTTGCACATGCCTACACTTTAACATGTCATTTATACCAATCCAGAAGCATGAGATATGTTAATCATTCGACATATACATGTATCCTTATATATTTGCTTCTTTGATATGATCTGTAATGGACGCATGTGACCACGTCGAGCAGAATGTATATGTGACCACGTCGGGGGGATTGTGTTGTTATGCATGTGACCACGCCGGGCAGATTGTACTGTTATGCCTATGACCACGCCGGACAGATTATGATATTGAGCAGGTGACCACGCTGGGCTGGTAGCATGTTGAATTGGATGTGTATGTGCGTGGATATAGATTCACCCCCCTTGGGTCACCTGCTCATGTTTCTCTCTTGATGTTGTACACAGAGATATTGAGAAAAACTTATCAGTGGTTTGGTATGGAAACAGAAGGTTGAGGAAAGTCTGGCCAGTATTTGTTTGGATTTGCATTTCATCTTTACTTACAATTTTCATGGTTAATTACCTGAATTATGTTCATATCATCTTTATATGTTGTATCATTGATTGAACAGATAACTTGAGTAATTGCACACACACACACAACCAGAGGGTTCTTTCTGTGCTCTATGACTTGTTCACATTATTGTTCTATACATGTTAAATTGATAAAACTGTACAAGTTATAGCAAATATCATTTATAATTCTTTCTTGTTTTACCTCGCTGAGGTTAGTTATGATACTTGCTGAGTACACTGGGTCGCTTTTACTCATGCTGCACTCTGCACTTAATTGTACAAATCCAAGTGTTATGACCGATTATGAGTAGTGGAGTTGCTTGTTGATTTGAGTATTGAGAGACGAGGTAGAGCTGCATTCTCGCCCGCAGTCTTGGCGTCTTTTTTCTTATGTACTACTGCTTTTAGTTTAGATAGTATTGTTATTTAGCTTTCAGACTCGTATTCCTTTGTAGATCTCATGAATCTGTACTTACCAGTCCTGGGGGAATTTATCATGTATTAGCGGTATTTTGTTATATTGAGGTTTCAAACTTATGTTATTTCTATAAATTATGTTATTTTGGTTCTTTATTATTATGTCTGGCTTGCCTGGCAAGTGTTTTAGGCACCATTACGACGGGTTGGAATTTTGTGTTGTGACAAGTTAGTATCAGAGCCCTAGGTCCATAGGTATTACAAGTCATGAGCAAGTTTAGTAGAGTCGTGCGGATCGGTACAGAGATGTCTGTATTTATCTTCGAGAGGCTACCGAAATGTTAGGAAACTTTACTTTCTTGCATTCTTGTCATGCGGATTTTTTATTTCAAAGTTTGAAACTTGACTATTCTATTTTCTCATATATGATGAGGACATGTGCGACCAGATCAGGGGGACGTCCACTAGTACCACCAGTTAGGGTCGCGGTAGAGGTCGAGGTGTGGCTCGTACTACAGCCAGAGCAGCACTTTTCGAGCCACCAATTGCTCCAGGTGAGGATACGGAACCAGATGTTGTTGAGATGGTGGGACTAGCTCAGGCACAAGCAGCGCCTATTGTCATTCCTGGCCTTCAAGAGGCCTTAGCCTAGATTTTGAATGTGTTCATGGGCTTGGCTCAGGCGGTTTCAATTCCAGCTACACCCGCCACTTTATAGGCTGGGGGAGGTGCCCAGACTCCTGCCGCCCATACTCCAGAGAAGCTAGCTCAAGGTCACCTGACATCGGTGTATTGCCAGTTAGCCGATTGCTGGTGCTCGGGCCGAGGTTGGTCCACTCATTAGTGATGAGGTGATGAGGAGCAGGAGAGGTTAGGTCAGTTTGGGAGGCTTAAGCCTCCAGAGTTCAATAGAGTTGAGTCAGAGGATGCTCAGGATTTTCTAGATAGATGATAGGGGATACATTTCACAGGATTTTCTAGATAGATGATAGGGGATACATTGCACAACGGGTATTTTAGACACCAGTGGAGTTCCATTAACTACTTTTCAGCTGACAGGGGCAACTTACATGTCACGCCCCAAACCTGGGAGGCATGATTGGCACCTGGTGCCGCACTGGCCCTAGCGAACCACTCTGTAAATTATTTTTTTTCTTCTAACTATCATGGGCCGATATGGCCACGACTCGTAATGTACAATTGTATGTGGATAAATGTGCTATCAATGAACCATTGTTCATAAAACATGAATACATATGGGCCGTCAGGCCTCATACATACTGTACAAATTGAACCTCTATCTACAAAGCCTCTAAGATTATTTGACATCAAATGGGATAGGGTACCGGCCTACCCATAAGCCTGTAGCAAAACTCTAACACGATGACTCATATATTCATATGCACTCCGAATGAGGTGGAATCTTACCAATCCTTCGCTGAATGCCAATCTCGTCTACTATGAGGGCTCGTCAAACTGATTATCTATACCTGCAGGCATGAATGCAGTGTCCCCAACAAAAGGAAGTCAGTACGAATAATGTAATGAGTATGTAAGGCATGTAAATAAATATATAAAGAGCATAGAAGAATTATGGAGTTAAAGACTCAACCTGTAAGTCTGGATAACTCTGTGAACTATAAAATATCTATAATGTCATGCATATGCGTATAAATGTCATGTAATGCATAGGTCTGTACGTACATAACATCATNAAATATATAATAATAATTCACATGGGGAATCAAGAACACAGAGACCCCTAGTATCTCTATGAATAGAGTCGTTTATGAAAATTGTGCGTTTGCTCGTTTCTTCTGTATAATTTGGATCATGCCAAAAAGAAAGAAGGAATAGCCTTAACATACCTGGAGTAGGGAAAATCTGTATGATACTTTTGAGAAGGAATGCACCGTACTTCCTTAAAATTGCAAAACTTACATCTCTACCAACTCAAACTTCTGTGTGTTAGTATATAGTCCTAATTCGGCTGCAAACCGAATCAAATTCTATACAATTATTATAAGTTTCTACATTATGGCCCACGAAAATTAAGAGATCATTCAGGGAATAGCAAAAGATAGAAACTCATTATCCATTTTCGTTCAATCCCCACTTCAAATCCCTTTAAGATACAACATAAACTCCTAATAGAATACGATATGCCTTTTCAATTTTCAACTCTTTCCATATGAGATCCATTGAGGTACAAATCTAACCATCAACGCCAACTCAAACTTATAGCTAAATTGGAAGCCTGTGTATCTATTGTAGCAAATCTTAGGTCACTCAAAATTTTGTAAATTCATTGTTCAACATCATCCGAAGATCGGTCTCTCTTATATTTTCTATATCCCAATTTCCTTATCTCAAAAGCAAGTTTTATCCATCAATACAAAATATCCATTTCATTTTCCAAGCATTTCCATGTTCCCATTTAATGATTGAAGTGTTTGAGAATGAAAATGTTGTGTGTAGTCATATATTAGAAATGAAGTTGGCATCTGATTGAAGTGTCTTAGCATCTTAGGTTGCCACCTAATTAAAAGTGACTAAGAGTCACTCAATTGAAAGGGAGCGATTTCCACGTGGGGTGGGGTGGGAAATTTTAATCATTATCTACTCATTAGGTAATTAGGTAATATCCCGTTATCTGGTAATTAACCAATTACCCGCATAATTAAGAATTGTCTCAAATTACTTAAAATTTTACTTATTTTTAATACACCTCACTAACATAGTTATGTGATACCATATAAAATTAATACATACACTATTACTTCGTTAAATATCCATGTAAAAATACATATATTTTCTCAACTTATAGTTTTCTAATCTCATATAAAGAGTAAAATTTTCATATGCTTAATTCTTAAAATGGTAAAAAGATAATCCTCTCTTCTTGTGGAAAAAATAATAATTTCTATCTCTACAATAATTAAAAACTCATAAACTTTCTCATATTGTGAGTATAATTGAAAGTAGTAATATTAACAATTATATAAAATAATATTTATCAAATTTCTTTACAAAATGTTCCACTCAAAATCGATTTCTGAAAATAGTAATAATGGTAACCATCCAAAATTATACTTATAAAACTTTTACTAAAATACTCCACTTAAAAGAAAATACCACATTAACATAATATCTAACGGTATCAAGGTTGTTAAACTTACGGGGTCTTATATAATAATATAGTCACAAATCCTTTATAACCTCATGAATAGTCTTAATCCCTTCAAGCTCATATGGTTAACTACGAGTCATCCTAATATTAAAGTACGGGATGTAACATCCTGCCCCTCCCCCTTTAAACATTCGTCCTCGAATGTTAACTCTTAGAGATTTACAAAAAAATTTCATAGGGTCTCCTCTATATATTAAACTAAAACCAAAACTATATTTGAAGTCTCGACTATTCACAGGCTTTCGTACTTGAGTATCTCGTATCTTCTTCACATTTACCTTACTTACTTTCTCTGGTGCATACAAAATCTAGCGAAAGCTTCATACTGACTTCGTACGACTCAGCTCTATGGCACGATCTGAGAACAAAAGAAGGGGAACATTTCCTAAATGCCCTATAGCCTCTCAATTATAAATGTGGAGTGCAACACACTCATAAGTGAGACTCTACTAGGCACGACTTTGTAGACTCCCTAGGACACAACCCGCGCTGATACCACTTTGTCACGCCCCGAACTTGGGGAGGCATGGCTGGCACCCAGTGCCACACTGGCCCGAGCGAACCACTCTGTAACTCATTTTTTTTCCTTCTAACTATCATGGGCCGACATGGCCACGACTCATAATGTACAATTGTAAGTGAGTAAATGTTATATCAATGAACCATTGTTCATAAAACATGAATACATATGGGCCGTCAAGGCCTCTGACATACTGTACAAATTGAACCTCTTTCTACAAAGCCTCTAAGAGTACTGTACAAATTGAACCTCTATCTATAAAGCCTCTAAGATTATTTGACATCAAATGGGATAGGGTATCGGCCTACCCATAAGCCTGTAGCAAAACTCTAACACTATGACTCATAGATTCATATGCACTCTGAATGAGGTGGAGTCTTACCAATCCTTCGCTGAATGCCAATCTCGTCTACTAATGAGGGCTCGTCAAACTAATTATCTATACCTGCAGGTATGAATGCAGCGTCCCCAACAAAAGGACGTCAATACGAATAATTTACTGAGTATGTAAGACATGTAAATAAATATATAAAGATCATGGAAGAAATATGGACAAAAAGACTCAACCAGTAAGTCTGGATAACTCTATAAATCATAAAATATCTATAATGTCATGCATATGCGTATAAATGTCATGTAATGCATAGGTCTGTACGTACATAACATCATCAAGCCTCTGAGGGCATCCCATCATATCATCTCGTTCACTGTGGGAAAATCATCAACGTATACCTGTTGATCAGGTGATGGTGCAATATAACTCCATAAACTTTCCCATATCCCATATACATATAGACATATATATGCGTATATAACGCCATCTGGTCATGGATCAATAAGCATGTATAAATGCATTAAATACATAAGTTAATAAGATTTTTTTCAAAATGCCATAAAGATAAGATAAATATGCCTTTCGGATAAACTTTATCAAATACGTATTTTTCTGAGACCCATGAACAGAAGATATAATAATAATTCACACAGGGAATCAAGAACACAGAGACCCCTAGTGTCTCTATGACTAGAGTCTTTTATGAAAATTGTGTGTTTGCTCATTTCTTCTGTATAATTTGGATCATGCGAAAAATAAAGAAGGGATAGCCTTAACATATCTGGAGTAGGGAAAAATTCGTAAAATACTTTTGAGAAGGATTATACCGTACTTCCTTAAAATTGCAAATCTTACGTCTCTGCCAACTCAGACTTCTGTGTGTTAGTATATAGTCCTAATTTGGCTGCAAATTGAATCAAATTCTATACAAATATTATAAGTTTCTGCATTATGGCCCACAAAAATTAAGACATCATTCAGGGAATAGCAAAAGATAGAAATCCATTATCCATTTCCGTTCAATTCCCACTTCAAACCCCTTTAAGATACAACATAAACTCTTAACAGAATATGATATGCCTTTTCAATATTCAACTCTTTCCATATGAGATCCATTGAGGTACAAAGATAACCATCAACGCCAACTCAAACTTACAGCTAAATTAGAAGCTTGTGTATCATATTGTAGCAAACCTTAGGTCAATCAAAATTTTGTAAATTCATACTTCAACATCATCCGAAGATAGGTCTCTCTTATATTTTTCATATCCCAATTTCCTTATCTCGAAAGCAAGTTTTATCCATCAATACAAAATATCCATTTCAGTTTCCAAGCATTTCCATGTTCCCATTTAATGATTGAAGTGTTTGAGAATGAAAAAGTTATTTGTAGTCAATATATTAAAAATGAAGTTGGCATCTGATTGAAGTGTCTTATTCTTAGCATCTTAGGTTGCCACCTAATTAAAAGTTACTAAGAGTCACTCAATTGAAAGGGAGGGGTTTCCACGTGGGGTGGGGTAGGAAATTTCAATTCTTATCCGCTTATTAAGTAATTAGGTAATGTCCCGTTATCCGGTAATTAATTAATTACCCGCATAATTAAAAATTGTCTCAAATTACTTAAAATTTTACTTATTTTTAATACACTTAATACACCTCACTAACATAGTCATGTGATACCATATAAAATTAATACATACACTTCTCAACTTATTCATGTAAAAATACGTATATTTTCATGTAAAAATACGTATATTTTCTCAACTTATTATTTTCTAATCTCATATAAAGAGTAAAATTTTCGTATGCTTAATTCGTAAAATGGTAAAAAGATAACCCTCTCTTCTTGGAAAAAAATAATAATTTCTATTTCTACAATAATGAAAAACTCATAAACTTTCTCATGTTATGAGTATAATTGAAAGTAGTAAAATTAACAATTATATAAATTCATATTTATCAAATTTCTTTACAAAATGTTCCACTCAAAATTCATTTCCGAAAATAGTAATAATGGTAACTATCCAAAATTATACTTATAAAACTTTTACTAAAATACTCCACTTAAAAAAAAATACCACATTAACATAATATCTAACAGTATCAAGGTTGTTAAACTTACGTGGTCTTATATAATAATATAGTCACAAATCATTTATAACCTCATGAATAATTTTAATCCTTTCAAGCGCATATGGTTAACTACGAGTCATCCTAATATTAAAGTACGGGGTGTAACATTATAGATGGTGGCAGACATATGAATTGAGCAGGCCAACCGACGTGACGCCACTTACATGGCATGAGTTCTCTTCTTAGAGAAGTTTGTCCCATTGACGTGCATATAAGAATTGCGTAGGTAGTTTGAATAGCTATGCTAGGAGGGTATGGCAGTGACTCATTATGAGATGAGGTTCCCAAATTTTCCTTGTCATGAAGTATGGTTGGTTCTCACTGAGAGGGAAAATATTAGTATGTTCATTGATGGCCTCAACTATGGTTTACGTTTCAGTATGGCTCGAAAGGTTGCGATGGATGCTAGGTTTGACCAGCCGTCCAAGATTGCTAGACGCTTAGAGCAGGTTCGCAGGCAAGGGCAAAAGGGGCGGGAGGCGAAGAGGCCTTGAAGTTCAGATGGGTTCAGTAGCGCCTCCTTTGGAGGCCAGTCCTATTACAGCAGAGATTGTTCTTCTAGATTGGTTCAGGTAGCTCGCCATATTCCTCACGGTTCTTCAGTTAGCCATAGTTCATACAGTGAACGCGCAGCTCAATCATCATTCAGTGCATTGCCAGCACAAAGTTCATGTCGTGCTCCATCTGCTAAGGTTTCCATAGGCATTTCTTCGGGCTATTAGGGTCAGCAGCCTTTCAGGAGGGGTTGTTATGAGTACGGAGACTTGAGTCCTCTCAAGAGAGATTGACCTAGACTATTGAGTAGGGTTCCACATCAGAGCTCTCAGCCTATGATTTCAACACCAGCAACTACACCACCTACACAGCCTGCTCGGGGTGGGGCTCAGTCAGCTCGAGGTCGCCCTATAGGGGAGGTCGATCAAGTGGTGGTCAGGCTCGTTTCTACGCATTTCTAGCCAAACCAGAGGAAGTTGCTTCTGATATCGTGATCACAAGTATTGTTTCAGTGTGCCATATGGAGGCTTCAGTATTATTTGATCCTGGTTCCACTTATTCATATGTGTCATCATACTTTGCTCATTATTTGGATATGCCCTGTGATTCCTTAGTTATGTATGTTCATGTATCTACACAGGTGGATGATTCTATTATTGTGGACCATGTGTATCGGTCATGTGCAGTGAGTATTGGAGGAATAAAGATGAGATTTGATATTTTACTACTTAGCATGGTTGATTTTGACATGATTTTAGGCACGGATTGGTTGCCACCATGTCACGCTAAGAACATTATATTGGTATGACGTGGCTGCCTAGGGTTCAGTGGAGAGGTTCCCTAAATTATGTTTCCAATAGAGTGCTTTCACATTTGAATGCTCAACGGATGGTTGAGAAATGATGTCTGGCATATTTGGTCTTTGTGAGGGATGTTAGTGCTAATACTCCTACCGTTGAGTCCATTCCGGTAGTGAGAGACTTCCAAGATGTGCTTCCTGTAGACCTCCCTGGCATGCCACCCGACAGTGTCACGACCCCAAATCCTAACCAGCCGTGATGGTGCCTATCGTGGAACTAGGCTAGCCGACTACCGCACGTTCACATTTCCTTTTGAAAATCCCATTTAAGTTTCAAGAAATTCATAACAATATACAGAAAGTTCTTAATATAAAAGGCAAATTTTATATACAGTACTGCCATCGCCAAAACCCAGAGCCGATATTTCATGAGCATCTAGTGAAATAAGCCAAAATAAAGTATTATGATACGAAACTCTGAATCAAAGCTAAATACAACAGGAAGGGAAAGCAGAGATGCTGCGAACACTGAACAGCTAACTCTATATCCCCACGATCCGGCTCTGCTGCGATATATATATAAAAGCTAACGCTTGATATCTGCTCCTGAATCTGCACACAGAGGTGCAGGGAGTAATGTGAGTACGCCAACTCAGTAGTAATGAAAATAAATCAAGTCTAAGTAGTAAGGAATCACATAAAAATCAATGTAATCAAGTCGGAATATACACATCCTTACTTTCCAATGGTATACATAGATATACGAAATCGTCAAGCCTTAGAAATCAACTTCACAAAAGTCCTTAAAACAATGCACATTTTTAACAACTTTAAAACAAGGATTTGGTATGCAAATGAATGTAGTAAAATCATAAGTAGCCCCTCGGGCAAAAAAATGTTTCATAATCAGCCCCTCGGGCATGCCTCACAATCCCTCAGCACCTCACAATCACTCAGCACCGCACAACCGCTCATGCCTCCCAATCACTCAATCACCCGCACTCGGTGTGCTCACTAGGGGAGTGTAAAGACTCCGGAGGGGCTCCTTCAGCTCAAGCGCTAATATCACTCAGCACCTCACCATCACTCCTGGCCCTTGGCCACACTCAGCAGAACCACTCGAAAGGCCCCTCGGGCGAATTAGTAAAATAGGGTACTCGACCCGAAACATTAGTTTAAATCTCAAAGTGGTGTAAATCATGCTGAGTTTCGAAAAACAGTATGCACAATGATGCTGAGTAAAATCATCAATAGGTAGTGAGGAAAATAACAGTAAAACGCCCTCAAAGGGGTCTAAACAGATCGGCACGAGGCCCCAAACACGGCTTACAACTCAAATATTTCACAAATCTTTAGAACATAATTTAACATAAGATTTTGAGTAAATATGCAACTCATTAGTTGCCGCGGAAAGGATCTAGTCCAATCCAAAAATCAGTTCGCGCCACATATTCGTCATCTGACATGTGCACCATTCCAAATTAAGTGAGAAAATAATGGAGTTCGGGGTTCCATACCCTCAGGACAAGATTTAAGACCATTACTTACCTCTACCGGGCCGTGATACTAGTCCGCTATGCCTTTGTCCCTAAAATTGGTTCCCGATTTCTCCGAATCTAGCCAAAACTAGTTCAACATCATTAATATATACTCAAGGAACACAACCCAATCGAAAATTATCAATTTAATCAAAAATCTCAAAATTCGGCCAAACCCGAGCCCCGGGCGCACATCTCGAAATTTAATAATTTTTACATCATTAGAAACCTCGTCCTCCCATGATTCTATACATACCAAGAACACCAAAAATCGGACCATAATTGCCATTCCAAAACCTCAAAAGAGATCCCAAATTCTTTCCTCCCATTTTTCCAACTTTCTCCTACCCAATCCTTAAATTTTCAAGCCTAATCTTAGAAAAATAGCATAGGAACGGGATTAACAACCAAAGAACTTACCTTTGTTGAATAACTTTGAAATTCTCTTTCAAAACCACCTTCAATGGACTCCTCCCGCATGCAAATTGATGAAAACTAGTAAATTTGGCGGAGGGGTCCTTTTTATACTGTTCTGCACAGTCATTTCCGCACCTGCGGACAATTGGCCGCACCTGCGGTCCCAGGGTGCGCACCTGCAAAACTCACTTAACTGGCCCATTCTCGCGCCTGCGACAAACATTCCGTACCTGCGACATCGCAGGTGCGACAAAAATCCTCGCACCTGCGGACCTCTCCTATTCAGGCAAAACTCTCACCTGCGACCTCCCCTTCCGCTCTTGCATAATCGCACCTGCGACTTCCCTTCCGCTCCTGCGTAATCGCACCTGCGACTTCCCTTCCACAGGTGCGAAAACACCAGCAAACCAGCATAGTAGATTTTTCAAAAATCACTCCAACTCCCCGTCAACCATCTGAAAGACACCCGAGGCCCTCGGGACCTCAACCAAACATACCAACATATCCCATTACATCATTTAAACTTAGTCGAGCCCTCGAAACACCAAAAAAAACACGAAAACACCAAATTTACATCAAATTCAAGCCTAAAAATTTTGAAACTTCTAAATTCGCCAACTACGCCGAAACCAACCAAAACACCTCCGGTTAACCTGAAATTTTGCAGAAATATCCAAAATAACATTACGAAACTATTCCAACTTCTAGAATTCCATTCTGACCTCGATATCCTATTTTCCACTGCCGATCGGAAATCACCAAAAACTAACTTCTGCCAATTCAAGCCTAACTCTACACCGGACATCACAAAAATATTCCGAACACACGCCTAAGTCCCAAATCACCTAATGAAGCTATCCGAGCCATAAAATCTGCATTTCGAGGTCGTTTACCAATAAGTCAACTCTCAGTTGACTTTCTCAACTATTAGGCTACTTTAAAAAGCTAAATGCCTAAACTCTCACCATAACTACTCCGGACCCAAACCAACTGATCCAACACATCAAAAACAAGATAGCGATACTTAACAAATGCAGCAATAGGAGAAATGGGGTAAATCTTAGGGAACGACCGGTCGGGTCGTTACAGACAGGGACATTGATTTTGATATTAATCTGGTGTCGGGCACTCAACCCATCTCTATTCCATCATATCGCATGGCACCAGCGAAATTGAAAGAGTTAAAGGAACAACTTCAAGAGTTACTTGATAAGGGCTTTATCAGGCCCAATGCGTCTCCTTGGGGTGCGCCGGTTCTATTGTGAAGAAGAGGGATGGTACTATAAGGACGTGTATTGACCGACAACTGAACAAAGTTACAATTAAGAAACAGTACCGACTATCTCTCATTAATGACTTATTTGATCAACTTCAGGGTGGCAGAGTGTCCTCGAAGATTGATTTGAGATCGGGGTATCATTAGTTGAATATTCGGGATACTGATATTCTGAAGACGGCTTTCATGAACTGCTATGGGCACTATGAGTTTTTTGTGATGTCTTTTGGGCTGACCAATGCCCCAGCAACTTTTATGCACTTGATGAATTGTGTGTTCTAGCCATATATTGATTGATGATATATTGGTGTACTCATGCAGCTAGGAGGATCATAAGTAGCATCTGAGGATTGTATTTCCAGACCTGGAGGGCAAAGAAGCTATAAATTCTCCAAGTATGAGTTTTGACTTGATTCGTTAGTGTTCTTAGGCCACGTGGTGTCTAGTGAGGGGATCGAGGTATATCCAAAGAAGATTGAGTCAGTTCAGAGTTGGCCTAGACCGTCTTCAGCTACTGAGATTCAGAGCTTTCTTGGTTTGACAGGATATTATCGATGTTTTGTAGATGGTTTCTCCTTCATTGATGCACCTTTGATTAGATTGACCTAGAAGGGTGCCCCATTCAGGTGGTTTGATGAGTGTGAGGAGAGCTTACAGAAGATCAAGACTGCCTTGCCCGGTCACGCTCTGAAATCCCACCATCGGGCCGTGATGGCGTCTAACGTTAAACCAGCTAGACAATCCAACGTGTATAGATAAACTAGCATACTAACATCAATTTAATAGGATAAACTAAACGGTTCACAATTTAACAGTGGAAATAAATATGGTTTCAAGCTAAATAATGACCACATAATACAACAACGCGTAAATTTTTCCAAAACCTGGAGTCACAAACTCACGAACTGTCTGTAAAAGTGTTAAATACAAGTCTGAAAAGAGAATACATAGCTATCTCTGAAACTAGAGGAAAAACAAGACAGAAGTGAAGATAAAGGGATGGAAGAGACGCCAAGGCCCACGAACGCCAGCGGGTATACCTTGAAGCCTCTAGGATAAGCTGGAAGACACTCCCACTAATGACGTCCTCGGGTCCGGCTGCGTAATCTGCACAACATAAGTGCAGGTGTAGCATTAGTACAAACGACCCCATGTACTGAGTAAGTGCCGAGCATAACCTCGGCGAAGTAGTGACGAGGCTCTGACACGACAAAAAAATGTACCCGTGCAGTTCAATAGTATATCAAAAACTAAACAAGGATACAATTACGGGGAGAACATGCTGGCAAAAACAACAGTCTGAAATATCTGAAAATAATAACGGGAATTGAAAACACAGATTAAACAGTGAAAGATGCGGAACGGCATGTCCCCTCGTGCATAATAATAATATAAAACATGGCACGGGATGTCCCCTCGTGCATAATACTATAAAACATGGCATGGATGTCCCCTCGTGCATAATAATATAAAACATCACGGAATGTCCCCTCGTGCATAATAATATAAAACATGGCACAGAATATCCCCTCGTGCATAATCAATATAAAACATGGCACGGAATGTCCCCTCGTGCATAATCAATATAACACATGGCACATAATGTCTCCTCGTGCATAATTAGTATAAAACATGGCACGGAATGTCCCCTCGTGCATAATCAATATAAAACATGGCACGGCATCACCCTTCGTGCTTTAACACTCTTCCTCACCCAAACAACAATCACAAACAAGGGCAAGGAAATAAACAGAGAGAAAAAAAATGGAAATTCTGACAAGGGAAAATCAATTAAACAATTAAATCCCGGCAAGGGAACATCAATTAAACAATTAAATTTCGGCAAGGGAACTATACAACGTTGACCCGACAAGGGTATATTTCAATAACTCTTCCTCTTTCTTTCACTTTCATTTCCATGATTTATTCTATTACTTAAGCCAATGCTCCAACGGATGTAATTATCTCATATTCCTTCATCATTCGTTTTACAATTTGAGCCAATGCTCCAAAGAATGTAATTACCTCATATTTCTTTATTATTCGTTTCACAATTTGTGCCAATGCTCCAAAGAATGTAATTATCGCATATTCCTTCATTATTCGTTTCACCATTTGAGCCAATGCTCCAAAGCATGTAATTATCTCATATTCCTTCATCATTTGTTTTATAATTTGAGCCAATGCTCCAAAGAATGTAATTACCTCATATTTCTTCATTATTCGTTTCACAATTTGAGCCAATGCTCCAAAGAATGTAATTATCGCATATTCCTTCATCATTCTTTTTACAATTTGAGCCAATGCTCCAAAAGAATGTAATTACCTCATATTTCTTCATTATTTTAACAATTTGAGCCAATGCTCCAAAGAATGTAATTATCGCATATTCCTTCATCATTCGTTTTACAATTTGAGTTAATACTCCAAAAGAATGTAATTACCTCATATTCCTTCACATGCCCTTTACATCAAATAGAAATCACCAATTAGGCATAGAAATTACAACAAAGTCAGAATATTCATAATATAAGGACTCACGGTCAGGCTAGACACTAATGTATAGATACTTGTCACCATACCTATACATCGTATTTGACAATTAGCAAATAGCAAATGATACTCAACTCCTATTCCCTCAAGCTAAGGTTAGACCAAACACTTACCTCGGGTCCAAAATATAGCAATCAATCCTCTAACACCGCCTTTCCTTTAGAATTCAACTCCGGAATGGTATTATCTAGGAATAATCAACTCAAGTATATCAATAAGGATTCAATAATTCAATTATATAGCCTAATTACCCATTTCTATGCATTCTTCCACAATAACAAAATTCGACCCGGGGCTCGCTTGGTCCAAATACGAGGCTCGGACCAAAACCACGTCACCCATTCACCCACGAGCCCGAATACATAATTTGTTTTCAAATTCGACCCCAAAACGAGGTCTAAATCAAGAAAATTCAAAAGGGCCTAACTCTACCCAAATTCCCAATTTTCTACTCTAATTTGCATGTTTTAGGCTTAGGAATTCATGAGATATAGATGAAAAATGAAGGAAACGAGTTAAAATTTACTAACCCAAGAAGTTTTGGTGAAGGATGGCTTCAATGGATGCCTAAGGACCTTGGAGAAGATGAATTTCGTGAAAACTTATGAAAAATCCCGAAGATACTGTTCTGGAAATATTTATATACCACTGGGAAAAATTGCCCTTCGCGTTCGCGGAAGGGAGGTCGCGTTCGCGAAGGGTAGACTTGACAGACCATCGCGTTTGCGAAAGGGTGAATGCAAATGCGAAGAGTAAAAAGGCCGAGGTCCTGAAATTGACCTACGCGAATGCGTGGGACATCACGCGAACGCGATGAAGAAGACCTGCAAAGCTACGGGAACACGGTCAATTATATGCGAACACGAAGAGGAAAAGGGGGTTAAGTCCTCAGGTTCAAATAACCCTACGTGATCACGAGGGAATGGATGCTAACGCGATGAAGGAAAAGCTTAAAGCCTCGCGAACGCGGAAGAGGCGTCGTGAACACGAAGACCAAATGGACCTGCAACTGCTGAAGCCAAAAACCAGTAATCTTCCTAAGTTCAAAATCACTCCGAGACACCTCTGAAACACTCCCGAGCCCTCGGGGCTCCTAACAAATCGCATGCACTAACTCAACATCATCCTACGAACTTAACTGTGCGATCAAATTGCCAATATAACATCAAAAACAACGAATCAAACCTCAAAATCACTAGTTTTTCTTCAAACTTCATAAACTTTCAATTTAAGAGTTTTAAGTCTGAAACATGTCAAAAGACGTCCAATTTCAACCAAATTTCAAAGAAATATCTTAAACCACATATAAGACTTGTACCGGGCGCCGGAACCAAAATAGGGACCCGATACCAACACATTCTAACCAATTTCCATTTCACTTTTCTTTATAAATTTCAGAAAAATAATTTCACTCAAAAATACATTTCTCGGGCTTGGGACCTCGGATTTCGATTCCGGGCATACACCCAAGTCCCATATTTTCCTACGGAACGTCCGGGATTGTCAAATAACGGGTCGGGGTTCGTTTACCTACAATGTTGATCGGAGTTAAATATATTCATTTTAATATCATAATCTTAGCATTTTTCACCGAATTTCATATTTAAGTTGTCCGGCTACGCGCCCGGACTGCACACGCAAATCGAGGCAACTATAGATGAGGTTTTCAAGGCCTCAAAAGTACGGAATAGGTAATAAAATAGGTGGTGACCCCTGTGGGTCGTCACATTCTCTGCCTCTAAAACAATCGTTCGTCCTCGAACGGACAAAAGAAGGAAGTACCTGAGTCGGGAAATAAATGAGGGTAACGGCTCCGCATATCGGACTCGGACTCCCAGGTCGATGCCTCAGGAGGCTGACCTCTCCACTGAACACGAACAGAAGGGAAACTCTTGGATCTCAACTGACGAACCTGCCGGTCTAGAATAGCTGCCGGCTCCTCCTCATAAATAAGTCCTTGTCCAACTGGACAGTGCTGAAATCTAACATGTGGGCTGGATCGCCGTGATACCTCCGAAGAATGGACACATAAAAAACTGGATGTACGGCTGATAACCTAGGCGGCGATGCAAGTCTATAAGCCACCTCTCCCACTCGATCAAGAATCTCAAACGGACCAGTGAACCTAGGGCTAAGCTTGCCCTTCTTCCCAAATCTCATCACGCCCTTCATAGGTGACACTCGGAGCAATACTCGCTCACCAACCATAAAAGCCACATCTCGAACCTTGTGACCTGGATAACTCTTTTGCCTGGACTAAGCTATACGAATCCTATCCAGAATGATCCTGACCTTGTCCAAGGCCTTCTGAACCAAATCTGTACCCAACAACCGAGCCTCTCCCGGCTCAAACCATCCCACCGGAGATCGACACCGCCTACCATATAAATCCTCATAAGGAGCAATCTGGATACTCGACTGGTAGCTGTTGTTGTAGGCAAACTCTGCTAAAGGAAAGAACTGATCCCATGATCCTCCAAAGTCAATAACACAAGCTCGGAGCATATCCTCCAATATCTGAATAGTCCGCTCGGACTGTCCATCCGTCTGAGGATGAAATGTTGTGCTCAACTCCACCTGGGTGCCTAACTCTCACTGAACTGCTCTCTAGAAACACGAGGTAAACTGCGCGCCCCGGTCCAAAATGATAGATACCGGCACACCATGAAGTCGGACAATCTCCCAGACATAGATCTCAGCTAAACTTTCGGATCAATAGGAAACTGCCACAAGAATGAAATGCGCTGAATTGGTCAGCCTATCAACAATGACCCACACGGCATCAAACTTCTTCCGGGTCAACGAAAGTCCAGTAACAAAGTCCATAGTGATCCTCTCCCACTTCCACTCGGGAAGCTCAATCCTCTGAAATAAACCACCAGGCCTCTGATGCTCATACTTAGCCTTTTGACAATTCAAACACCACGCCATATATGCCACAATATCCTTCTTCATTCTACGCCACCAATAATGCTGCCGCAAATCCTGATACATCTTCGCAGCGCCTGGATGAATAGAGTACCGGGAACTATGGGCCTCATCTAAAATCAACTCTCGAATCCCATCAACATTGGGCACACAAACTCGCCCCTGCAATCTCAAAACACCATCATCATCTAAGGTCACCTGCTTGGCGCCTCCGTGCTTCATCGTGTCTCTAAGGACACACAAATGGGGATCATCAAATTGTTGATCACGGATACGCTCCAATAATAAGGAACGAGCGACCGTACAAACCAACACTCAACTAGGCTCAGAAATATCCAACCTCACAAATCGATTGGCCAAAGCCTGAACATCTAAAGCAAGCGGCCTCTGACTGACCGGAATAAAACCAAGACTGCCCATACTAGCTGACTTCCTACTCAAAGCATCGGCCACCACATTGGCCTTCCCTAGGTGATATAAGATGGTAATATCATAATCCTTCAACAACTCCAACCACCTCCTCTACCTCAAATTCAACTCCTTTTGCTTGAACAAGTACTGAAGACTCTTATGATCCGTGAACACCTCACACACAATGCCATATAGATAGTGCCTCCAAATCTTCAATGCGTGAACAATGGCTGCTAACTCCAAATCATGCACTGGATAGTTCTTCTCAGGAATCTTCAACTGCCTCGAAGCATAAGCAATGACCTGGCCATCATGCATCAACACTACACCAAGCCCAATACGGGAAGCATCGCAATAGTGTGTAAGGACTTGAATCTGTGGGCAAAACCAATATCGGTGCCGTAGTCAGAGCTGTCTTGAGCCTATGAAAGCTCGCCTCACACTCGTCCGACCATCTGAACCGGGCACCCTTCTGGGTCAACCTGGTCATCGGGGCTGCAATAGATGAAAACCCCTCCACAAACCGACGATAGTAGCCTGCCAATCCCAAGAAACTCCGAATCTCTGTAGCTGATGCTGGTCTAGGCCAGTTCTTGACCGCCTCGATATTATTCGAGTCAACCTGAATACCCTCTGCTGATACGACATGACCCAGGAATGCAACTGAACTCAACCATAACTCACACTTCGAAAAGTTTTCATATAGCTAACTGTCCTTCAGAGTCTGAAGAACCACTCTGAGATGCTGCTCGTGCTCCTCCTGGCTGGGGGAGTATATCAATATATTATCAATGAAGACTATCACGAACGAGTCCAAATAAGGCCTGAACACTCGGTTCATAGAGTCCATAAAAGCTGCTAGGGCATTTGTCAACCCAAACGACATGACTAAAAACTCGTAATGCCCGTACCGAGTGTGGAATGTTGTCTTAGGGACATCAGATGCCCTAATCCTCAACTGATGGTAGCCAGATCTCAAGTCTATCTTTGAAAATACCTTGGAACTCCGAAGCTGATCGAACAAATCATCAATACTTGGTAGTGGATACTTATTCTTGATTGTAACCTTGTTCAATTACCGGTAATCAATGCACATCCTCATCGAACCATCCTTTTTCTTCACAAACAATACTGGAGCACCCCAAGGAGAAATGCTGGACCTAATGAAACCCTTCCCAAGCAAATCCTGCAATTGTTCCATCAACTTTTTCAACTCTGGCGGGGCCATATGATACGGCGGAATAGAAATGGGCTGGGTGCCCGGAGCCAGATCAATGCAGAAATCAATGTCCCTATCGGGTGGCATCCCCGGAAGGTATGAAGGGAAGACCTCAGGAAACTCATGAACCACGGGCACCGACTCTATAGAGGGAACCTCAACACTGGAATCACGCACATAAGCCAAATAAGCCAAACACCCTTCTCGACCATACGCCGAGCCTTCACGTACGAAATAACACCGCGGGTAGAGTGACCAGGAGTCCCTCTCCACTCCAAACGGGGAAAATCCGGTAAGGCTAAGGTCACAGTCTTGGCATGACAATCCAAGATAGCATGATATGGGGATAACCAGTCCATCCCCAATATAACGTCAAAGTCGACCCTACCTAAAAGCAACAAATCAACACGGGTCTCGAGACCCCTAATCACCGCAACACAAGAACGATGGACTCGATCGACCATGATATAATCACCTACCAGTGTAGATACATAAACAGGAACACTCAGTGGATTACTAGGCATGACCAGGTATGGTGCAAAATAAGAGGACACATACGAATACGTAGACCCTGGATAAAATAGCACTGAAGCATCTCTGTCACAAACCCGAATAATACATGTAATGACTGCATCTGAAGACTTAGCCTCTGGCCTGGCCGGAGGAGCATAACATCGGGGCTGGGCCCCACCATCCTGAACCACATCTCTAGGACGGTCGGCTGTGGCGAGCCTCCACCTCTGGCGGCCTGAACTCCACCTTTATGACCTCTACCTCCACCTCTAGCACCTCTACTCCCACCTTTAGCTGGTTGGGTAGGCTATGGAACCCCTGGTGCCTGTACCATGGCACGAGAACCCTGATCTTGGGACCTACCAGAACATCGGGGGCAAAACCTGGAAATGTGCCCAAAAACCACCGCAAGTATAACAAGGATTCTGCTGATGTGACTGCTGACTCTGGAACTAGCCCTGTCGACCTGAATGACTACCTCAGAAACTCTGAAACGGCGGTGCGCTGAAGGGAGCTGGTGGCGCACTGTAAGGCTGCCGATCAGAATAGTGCGTCTAAGAACCACGACCACCTAAAGTACCATGGGAAACCTGGAAAGCTGACTGAAAAGGTCTGGGAGGATGAACTCTGCCTGAAGAATCCCTGCCCCCAGATGAGGCTCCACTAAAATGACCAAAATAATGGGGCCTCTTGTCATCCCCCTGACCACCACCCTGTGACATAATCATCTCAATACTCCTGGCCACATTGGCCGCATCCTGGAACGATATATCTGTACCTGACTCTCTATCCATTTAAAGTCTGATAGGCCGGGCCAATCCCTCGATAAACCTACGAACCCTCTCTCGATCAGTGGGAACTATCATAAGAGCATGTCGGGGTAGAGTGATGAACCTGGCCTCGTATTGAGTGACAGACATGGATCCTTGCTGGAGACGCTCAAACTGCCTACGAAGGTCCTCTCTCTGAGTAATGGGAAGGAACTTCCCCAAAAATACCTCTGAGAACTGAGTCCAAGTTAAAGGTGTAGATCCAGCTGGTCTGGCTAAGAAATAGTCTCTCCACCAACTCTTGGCTGCGCCAGATAACCGAAAAGTAGCGAAGTCAACTCCGTTGGACTCCACTATGTCCATATTCCGAAGAACCTCGTGGAAGTTGTCTATATAATCTTGGAGGTACTCTAGTGGTGAAATAGTAAAAGTAGCAGTGAATAACTTGGTGAACCTGTCCAGTCTCCACAAAGCATCTGCTGACATAGCTACTCCCTCTGCTACCGATGTTGCAATACCCGGCTGAGCTACTCTGACTGACTGAGGTGCCAGAGTCTGAAACTGTGGAGCTAGCTGCTCTGGCGTGCGAGTGGCAGGAGCCTGGGCACCTCCCCCAACCTGAGAAATGGCTGGTGCAGTAGGAAGAAGACCCGCCTGTGCTACACTCTCCATGAGTCCGATTAGACGGACAAGAGCGTCCTGAAGCACTGGGGTAGCTATGAACCCCTCTAAGACCTGAGCTGGTCCAACTGGGACTGTCGGAACTGGGACCTCCTCGTCAGACTCGACTTGAGGGTCCTCCACTAGGGCTGCTGCTCTAGGCTGAGCCCGGCCCCGACCTCGACCTCTAACACGACCTCGTCCTCGACCCCGAGTAGGAGCTGTAGCAGGAGTGTCAGGCTGATGGGCAAAACCAAGGGAAGCACGTGTCCTCGCCATCTACCAGAGAATATAATAGAAACTCAATCAGTACTCAGAATTCATAGCGCACGACAGAGAAGAATAGAAATATGGAGTCATCCTAACTTCGCAGCCTCTGGGGGATAAATACAGACGTCTCCATACCGATCCCTCAGACTCTACAAAGTTGTCCGTGAGTTGTGAGACCTAAGTAACCTAGTTCTCTAATACCAACATGTCACGCCCTGAAATCCCACAGTCGGGCCGTGATGGCGTCTAATGTTGAACCCGCTAGACAAGCCAATATGTATAGATAAACGAGCATATTAACATCAATTTAATAGGATAAACTAAATGGTTCACAGTTTAACAGCGGAAATAAATATGGTTTCAAGCTAAATAAGGACAACATAATACAACAACGCGTAAATTTTCCCAAAACCCGGAGTCACAAACTCACGAACTGTTTGTAAGAGTGCTAAATACAAGTCTGAAAAAAGAATACATAGCTATCTCTGAAACTAGAGGAAAAACAAGACAGAAGTGAAGACAAAGGCAAGAGGAAACACTATTGGTGGAGAAGAATGAAGAAAGATATAATGGAGTGTAGCTTAGTGTTTGAACTGTCGGCAGGTGAAGTATGATCACCATAGGCCCTCCGGTTTGCTTCAGAGAATTAAGATTCTCGAATGAAAGTGGGAGCGTATTACTAGGGATGTTGGGCTCCACGCACTTTGAAGAAATTCGACACAATATGGTTTATTGTAGATAAATTGACCAAGTCTGCATACTTCATTCTGGTTGTGACTACCTATTCTTCATATAAGTTGGCTTAGATCTATATTCGTGAGATTGTTCATCTTCATGGTGTGCCGGTGTTGTCACGCCCCAAAATCGAGGAACGAGACCGGCGCCCAACTGGATGATCCCGGTCAAGCGGACCTGGATTGCCTTTCCTGCCTAACGCGTTACCCCGTGTTTACAGTATACATTATTCCATATGAATTAGCAATTTAGAGATTAAGCATAAATCTACTACTTGAGTTCATTTCATCCTTTATCATTTCAACATTTGGTAATCACAAAACATAATAATTTTGATTCGGACCACGATTCTAGTAGACACAACTACTACCCAAAAATACATATATGTACAACCCACATCATGTCTACGGAGCCTATAAGAGTACTAAGGGTTTACACAATACTTGCTGGCAACAAGGCCCCGGCTATACCTTAGAAGAAATAACATATACAAAAGAGATGATATAGACTACACACGGCCCCGAGAGGAAATGGGGCTCACCGGATCTGCTGAAGGTATTAAGGGGAAGCATCACTATCGGCGGTCTGAGCTACCTGCTGTGGAACTACCTACATCCATATAAAATATGTAACGCCCCGGAAAAAAGGGACGTTATTACTGTTGAATAGTACTAGTACGTATAAACAAAGTTTATTCTAAGTAGAATCAAACAGTACACAATTAGAAAACAGTCAGGGTAACCACACAAGTACCACATAGGTATATAGAAAATCACAAATGAAGATTTCCCAATTACTTGTTTCAATTTCTCATCTGTTGCGGCACGCAACCCGATCCCACCGTACATTCTCATCTCACCCTTATTACCTCTCCACCCTTATTACTTCGTGTTGCAGCATGCAACCCGATCCCACCGTACATTCTCATCTCACCCTTATTACCTCTCCACCTTTATTACTTCGTGTTGCAGCGTGCAACCCGATCCCATCGTACAATCACAGTTCACCCTTATTACCTCTCCACCCTTATTACTTCGTGTTGCAGCATGCAACCCGATCCCACCGTACATTCTCATCTCACCCTTATTACCTCTCCACCCTTATTACTTCGTGTTGCAGCATGCAACCCGATCCCACCGTACATTCACATTTGGTAGTGAATGTAACAACAACCAGTAATTTCAGTAACAACAACCAACAACTATATGAAATCAAGGCACAATAATCCTTACCAAACAGTAATTTCATGTATGGTGTTTCCATCACTATTTAACTCAACTAAATCAACCTACAGTTTCTTTTCATCATTTGCCACACTCGGCCTTAGAAATTAGATACATTCCCACATTAGGATACGTTAACATTCTTTCGTTTAGTAGCACGTACTGCCATGTCAACATATTTGAACATTTAACGGACTTTACACATGATATGATAAGCACAAGAAATCACCCTTCATAATCTCAATTAGCATGGTAATCGAATTCAGAAAATCAGAGAATGAACTCGTACACCTCGACACAGCAGGAAAATGAATTCACATATGCTCAAGCAAGAATTTCATATCGTGTGCTCAGACACCAACAAGGTAACTCTACATAGATTAAAGTTAGCCATACATACTGTGAATCGAAATTTCCCTTTAATTTTCTACCACAATTCACCGGACCTTATAGCACCTTTAATCTAGTTCATAATGTGGCATAATTGAACTTAGAATTAGGAATAATGATCATGTCTTGAACTCACTTGAGCATTCTATCAAACACTAGGTGTTCCTTTAGATTAAATGGCCTCTTTTTAGTGAAGGATTACTCTAACTCATTTCCTTTTACTAGATTATGACTAGTTGGTTACATGCATGCAAGACTCATACCCTTATCTTCATGAACTCACCTAACCATGTTTCATTCTAACAAAAATCTGCAAATTAAGGTTGATGGGGTGGAATCTTACCTCTTGTAGTGAAGAAAATGGTGTCCTACTTGATCAATTCCAGGCCTGAGTAGTGATGGAGGAACAAATTTGATGAAGTTGGAACTCTCTCTCAAGAACCCACTCTCTCCTCTCTCTAATTTATCATAAAATAGTCTTAAAATGAAAGGGGTAAGTGTTTTAATGCACTGGGGGTCGGGTATAAAATTAGAATTTTAACAGTCCCGAAACAGAAATGCGGTCAAGAATGCAATCGCATTCCTGCTATGCGGTACGCATTCTTGCTATGCGGTCCGCATTCTTGTCACATAATTGGCCCTCAAATGGGCCAAAAAGAAAAGTAGACTGCCCTGGTATGCGACTACTATGCGGTCTTCATACCTGTTATGTGATCGCATAGTGCGTCGCATAACTCCCTCTGTAAAAGTCAAGGTGCAAGAATGCGACAACTATGCGGCCCGCATTCGTGAAATGCGATCGCATTCTAGGCCGTTTCCTAAAAATGGACAACAAACATTCCAAGTATGCGACCACTGCGGTCGACATACCTAATCTGCGATCGCATAGTGGACCGCAGACCTGCGCAAATCTGGAAAATTATATCTTTTATGTTCCGGAGTACTTTTTACTCAAAAAGGACCCATTTTAAGAATTTCTACATTTATAACAACACGGGGACTTATTTGGGCATTATTTTTAGCCATAAAATTTTACGGGTCTTTACATTCTCCCCCACTTAAAATCATTCGTCCTCGAATGAGGATCGGGGAATCACTAGAGTAGGAAAAACACAAAATAAGCCAACCCCCAAATTTTTTTTTTACTAACTCTGATATTTCCTAAAAATTTTGCCAGAGTTTCCTTTGTAATTAGGCCTATCTACTTCTCAGAGAGCCCCCGAAACACATGTTTAACCAATTCCACACGTTACCAGTTACTCTATCAACTTGCACATAATCCGGTCATTTCAACAAGCTACATATAGTTCAATTACTTCCACAAGCTTCACATAGTTCGGTTAACTCCACAAATTTGCACATAATTCAACTATTACAATGAGTTGCAGAAATTTCAGCTATTTCAATGAGTTGCACATGATCCAACTAATCATAACAACATATACATTTATGGCACAAAGTTTGAGAAGTCACAATAGTAGGGTAATTATGGGAATGGAGCGTTCTTGCACAAAATTTAACACAATATATAATTTCTTAGGAATGACAACTTTCAAAACCACTACCGGAGTTATTCAAACATGTGGGGATATTTCTCTTTCATTTCATTTTCCGCTTCCCATGTGGCTTCTTCGATTTGTTGACTCCACCATTATACTTTAATAGAAGCAATCTCTTTGTTCCTTAATCTACGGACTTGCCTATCAAGAATCACAACTGGAACCTCTTCATATGACAATCCTTCATTAATTTCAACCGTCTCCACCGGCACAATGGCGGATGGATCCCCAATCACCTTCTTCAGCATGGACATATGAAACACTGGGTGCACTAATGACATCTCAGGGGACAATCCTAGCCTATAAGCCACCTGTCGTATCCTTTGAGCGATCTGATACGGTCCGACATACCTAGGTCTCAATTTCCCTTTCTTCCCAAACTGCATTACTCCTTTCATGGGAGACACCTTCAAGAATATCCAATCATCTACTTAAAACTCCAAATCTCTTCGACGAACGTCCGCATAGGAATTCTGACGACTCTGAGCGGTCTTCATCCTTTCCTGAATGACTTTAACTTTTTCCATAGCTTGGTGCACAAGATCCGGTCCTAGTAGTTCCGCCTCGCCAACCTCGAACCATCTAATCGGAGACCTACACCTCCTTCCGTACAATGACTCAAAATGGGGCCATCTGAATACTAGCATGGAAACTGTTATTATAAGAAAATTCTATAAGCGGCAAGTGATCATCCTAGCTACCCTTTAAATCTAATACACAAGCCCACAACATATCTTCAAGCATTTGAATGGTCCGCTCTGCCTGCCCATCAGTCTGTGGGTCGAATGTTTTGCTCAGATTTACCTGCGTACCCAAACCTTGCTAAAATTTCTTCCAAAAGTTAGTTGTGAACTGGGCCCCTTGATCCGAGATAATAGATACTGGAGTGCCATGGAGTCTGATTATTTCCTTGATATACAACTGAGCGTATTATTCCGCAGTATCGGTGGACTTGACTGGCAAGAAGTGAGCTGATTTCGTGAGTCAATCCACTATCACCCAAATTGAGTCGAACTTGCGTTGAGTGCGGGGTAACCCTACCAAAAACTCCATATTGATCATCTCCCATTTCCACATTGGTATTTCCATAAGCTGCGCCAACCCATCGGCCCTCTGATGCTCGGCCTTCACTTGCTGACAATTCGGACACCTAGCCACAAGGTCCGCCACACCCATCTTCATTCCATTCCACCAATAAATCTCTTTGAGATCATGATACGTATTCGTAGAACCTGGGTGTACTGAATACTTAGAATTGTGAGCCTCTGCCATTACCCTTTCCCGAAGATCATCCACGTCCGGAACACATAGTCTCCCTTGGCACCGCAAAACACCGTCATCATTGCCGAGTGAAAATGTTGTAGTCTTATAATTCAGAATTGCCTCTCCCCATTGTACCAATGCTGGATCTCTGAATTGCTTTTCCTTGATTTTCGTTACAAGTGAAGATTCTCATCTATTACACACCACTACATCCCCTTCATCTGAGGTCGAAAGACAGATCCCCAGACTAGTCAACTGATAAACCTCCCGAGCCAAAGGCCTCTGACCTGCTTCCAAATGAGCTAAGCTACCCATGTATTTCCTACTAAGAGCGTCGACTACCACATTTACCTTTCCTGGATGGTACAAAATATTCATATCATAATCCTTGAGCAACTCTAACCACCTTCGCTGCCTTAAGTTCAACTCCTTTTGTTTGAATAAATATTGAAGACTCTTGTGGTCTGTGAACACGTCCACATGGACCCCATAAAGATAATGTCGCCAGATTTTTAGTGCAAACACAACGGCTGCGAGCTCCAAATCATGCGTTGGATAATTCTTCTCGTTACTCTTGAGTTGCCTAGAAGCATACGCTATAACTTTCCCACACTGCATCAAGACACACCCCAAACCAACCCTTGAAGCATCACAATAAACCACAAATCCATCTGTACCCTCTTGCAGGGTCAACACCGGCGCCGTAGTCAATCTCACTTTCAATTCCTGAAAACACTTTTCACAAGCATCGAACCACTGGAACTTAACTGCTTTCTGCGTCAGCTTAGTCAATGGGGAGGCGAGGGTAGAGAATCCCTCCACAAATCTTCGATAATACTTAGCTAGACCCAAGAAACTACGAATCTCTATTGGGGTCATTGGCCTAGGCAAATCCTTTACCGCTGCAATCTTTTGGGGATCAACCTGAATCACTTCCCGGGAAACAACATGACCCAAAAAGGTGACTGATTCTAGCCAAAATTCACATTTTGAAAACTTTGCATACAATTGGTGCTGATGAAGAGTCAGCAGAACTGCCCTAAGGTGAGTAGCATGATCTTCCTGACTTCGCGAATAAAAAAGGATATCATCAATGAAGACAATCACAAAGGAGTCAAGAAATTGTTTGAAAACCCGATTCATAAGATCCATAAAAGCGGCTGGGGCGTTGGTTAGCCCAAAAGACATTACTAGAAATTCAAAGTGCCCATATCGAGTCCTGAAGGTAGTCTTAGGAATATCCTGCTCCATGATCATTAACTGGTGATAACGGACCGCAAATCAATCTTTGAGAAGAACCTAGCACCTTGCAACTGGTCGAACAAATCATCTATCCGAGGCAATGGGTATTTGTTTTTGATGGTGACCTTGTTGAGTTGCCGATAAGCAATACACATCTGAAGCGATCCGTCTTTCTTTCTGACAAAAAGAACCGGTGCGCCCCAAGGCAACACACTTGACCAAATGAAACCTTTTTCTAATAGATCTTTCAATTGTTCTTTTAATTCTCTCAATTCTGCTGGCGCCATTCGGTAAGGTGGAATAGATATTGGCTGCGTATCTGGCTATACATCAATCCCGAAATTGATCTCTCTATCTGGAGGAATCCCAGGAAGCTCGTCGGGAAATACTTCAAGAAATTCATTCACAACAAGCACAAATTTGGGAGCAGGCACCTCAGAAGTGGTGTCCGCAACCCGGACCAAATGGTAGATGCACCCTTTTCTGATCATCTTTGAGGCTTTAAGGTAGAAAATAAGACTACCTCTTGGCACAACATTATTCCCCTTCCACTCGATAACTGATTCATTAGGAAACTCAAGCCTCATAATCCTGGTTCGGCAGTCGAGTTTAGCAAAGCACGAATAGAGCCAATACATCCCCATAATTACATCAAAGTCTACCATTTATAACTCAATATGATCGGCCGTGGTATCCCGACCACGCACCGTGACAACACAATTCCTATAAAATCGCACGACCATAATGGAATCACCAACCGGAGTCGACACAGAGAATGGCTCGTGAAGCTGTTCGGGTTCTATCACAAAACCTGAAGCAATAAATGGAGTAACATATGACAAAGAAGACCCGGGATCAATAAGAGCATAAACATCATGTGACTGAACAGTCAGAATACTTGTGACAACATCTGGGGAAGCCTCCGCACTATGGCGACCACTCAAAGCATAGAACCGACTGGGTCCCCCTCGACCCCGGGCTCCACCCCTAGCTATACTGCGCCCTGCTAGAGCTAAAGAGTGTGCTGAAGATCTAACGACTGAAGAGATGGATGGCTGAGCAGTACCCCTACCCGCGCCCTGACTGGGTGCACGGCAGTCTCGCTGGATATGGCCCTTCTCTCTACATCTATAGTATACCGGTATTTCCAAGTAACAAGGCTCAAAATGAGACCTCCCACACTTAGGGCATGAGACCGTCCACTGCTGCTGGAACCTCCCACCTGAACGACCCGACTGATGGAACCTTCTGCTATCTGAACCTGGTCCAAAGCGACCCCCCTGCTGATAAATGTGCCCTGATGATGGGGCACTGGCTGAGGACTGAGCATAGGACTGGGATGGCCCTGATGACCCTCTCCCAAGGGCTGATCTCCCACCTGCAACTGAACTCCCAGGGTTGCCCGCTGACCGGGCCCTACTACCACTCTCACTCTCCATCCTTATCTTCAACTTCCGAGCCTTTGTGGCCTGGATGAATCCCACGATCTTCCCATAATTCATATCCGAATGCAAGGCAACTATAGCAGCTTCATTAAAAACCAAAGGACCAAGGCCCTGAACCAACCGTTGAACTCTAGCATCCATAGTCGGCATCATGTGGGTGGCATATTTGGACAGGCGCACGAACTTCATGTGGTACTCCCACACACTCATCTTGCCCTGCTTAAGGACCTCAAACTCCACAACACGGGCTGTCATAGTCTCGGCAGGAAAGAAATGATTCATGAAGGCATCAACAAACTCATCCCACTTCGCCGGAGGGCTCCCCTCCCCACGGAACCCCTCCCACATCTCAAAGCATGAATACGCTGCTCCCTGTAACCGATAGGAAGCCAACTCAACCCCCTCTATCTCTGTATCCTTCATAACCTTGAGAGTCTTGTACATTTCATATATAAAATCCTGAGGATCTGCCTCCGGGTCGGTGACTGTGAACTCTGGAGGGGCTAACCGCAGGTTGACCCTGGAACCTGAAGAATCCCCTTCCTCGCTAGAGGATGCAGGGGCAACACTTGATCTTTGGGCCTGGGAGGCCACTAGCTGGGTCAACATCTGAATAGCACCCTTGAGGTCCCCATCAGAAATACCAGGACCGGAAGCTGGGACTGACGAAGGATCATGAACATCAGGGGGAGGGACTGTAGCACCCTCCGCTGGAGTAGGAATAGGAATATCCTGGCCTGGGATGGAAGAGTCAGGTAGATTTAGTGTCGGGGAATCATTCTCACCCGCACCATCAGATAAAGAATTCACGGTCACTCCTGGGGTGGCATTGGCCTCTGGGCTGAGTCGGGCTCTCTTCTTGGGTGCCATTTACTGAAAATTGGAAAAATACATGAGTTAGAGATAGACAAACTCATCTTTCACCACATTTCACGATACAGAGTAACAATGAAAGGGTATTTTCCTAAATGTCCATGCAGTCCCCTAATTATAGATGTGGTCGACAACACACCGATAAGAAGGGCTCTACTTGACACGGCTTCAAGACATCCTAGGACACTTTTAAAAACCTTAGGCTCTGATACCAAGTTTGTCAAGCCCCAAAACCGAGGAACGAGACCGGTGCCCAACCGGATGATCCCGGTCAAGCGGACTTGGATTCCCTTTCCTGCCCAATGCGTTACCCCGTGTTTACATTATACATTATTTCACATGAATTAGCAATTTAGAGTTTAAGCATGAATCGACTACTTGAGTTCATTTCATCCTTTATCATTTAAACATTTGGTAATCACAAAACATACAATAATTTCGATTCGGACCACGATTTCTAGTAGACACAACTACTGCCCAAAAATACATATATGTACAACCCACATCATGTCTACAAAGCCTATAAGAGTACTAAGGGTTTACACAATACTTGCTGGAAACAAGGCCCCGACTATACTTTAGAAGACATAACAAATACAAAAGAGATGATATAGACTACACATGGCCCCGAGGGGAAATAGAGCTCACCGGATCTGCTGAAGGTATGAAGGGGAAACACCGCTACCGGCAGTCTGAGCTACCTGATGTGGAACCACCTACATCCATATAAAAGATGTAGTGCCCCCGGCAAAAAGGGACGTTACTACCGTTGAATAGTACTAGTATGTATGAATGAAGTTTATTCTAAGTAGAATCAAACAGTACACAATTAGAAAGCAGTCAGGGTAACCACACAAGTACCACACAGGTATCCAGAAAATCACAAATGAAGGTTTCACTGCCTAACCCTAACTCCCCTCGCCGGCTATTGTTTCGCCGGTAACAATGGTGGTTCTCTACCACCCCTAGCCTCTATGGCTCCTCCCATGACAGATTTCTTGCTGTCTCAAGGTCCTCAAGGTACTAGTGACTATTAAATTCCTACACAGTTACTTGTTTCAATTGCTCATCTGTTACGGCGCGCAACCCGTTCCCACCGTACATTCACATCTCACCCTTATTACCTCTCCACCTTTATTACTTTGTGTTTCGGCGTGCAACCCGATCCCACCGTACAATCACAGTTCACCCTTATTACCTCTCCACCCTTATTACTTCGTGTTACGGCACGCAACCCGATCCCACCATACATTCACATTGGGTAGTAACAACAACCAACAATTTTATCAAAAGTATCTTCATTATCAAGAACATAAGTTCATATCAACCAACAACTATATGAAACCAAAGCACAATAATCCTTACCAAACAGTAATTTCATGTATGGTGTTTCCATCACTATTTAACTCAATTAAATTAACCCACGGTTTCTTTTCATCATTTTCCACACTCGGCCCTTAGCAATTAGATATATTCCCACATTAGGGTACGTTAACATTCTTTCATTTAGTAGCACATACTGCCATATCGACATATTTGAACATTTAACGGACCTTACACATGATAAGATAAGCACAAGAAATCACCCTTCATAATCTCAATTAGCATGGTAATCGACTTTAGAAAAATCAAAGAATGAACTCGTACACCTCGACACAACAGGACAATCAATTTACATGTGCTCAAGCAAGAATTTCATATCGTGTTCTCGGATGCCAACAAGGTAACTCAACAAAGATTAAAGTTAGCTATACATACCTTGAATCAGAATTTCCCTTTAATTTTATACCACTATTCATCGGACCTTCTAGCCCATTTAATCTAGTTCACAATGTGGCATAATTGAACTTAGAATTAGTAATAATGATCATGTCTTGAACTCACTTGAGCATTCTATCAAACACTAGGTGTTCCTCTAGATTAAATGGCCTCTTTTTAGTGATAGGTTACTCTAACCCATTTTCTTTTACTAGATTATGACTAGTTGGTTACATGCATGCAAGACTCCTACCCCTATCTTCATGAACTCACCTAACCATATTTCATTTTAACAAAAATTCGGAAATTAAGGTTGATGCGGTGGAATCTTACCTCTTGTAGTGAAGAAAATGATGTCCTACTTGATCAGTTCTAGGCCTGAGTAGTGATGGAGGAACAAATTTGATGAAGTTGGAACTCTCTCTCTCTAGAACCCACTCTCTCCTCTCTCTAATTTATCAGAAAATAGGCTTAAAATGAAAGGGGTAAGTGTTTTAATGAACTGGGGGTCGTGTATAAAATTAGAATTTTAACAGTCTCGAAATAGGAATGCGATTGCATTCTTTCTATGTGGTCTGCATTCCTGTCGCATAATTGGCCCTCAAATGGGCCTAAAAGAAAATTAGACTGCCCAGGTATGCGACCACTATGCGGTCCGCATACCTGTTATGCGATCGCATAGTGCGTCGCATGACTCCCTCTGCAAAAGTCAAGTGCAAGAATGCGACAACTATGCGGCCCGCATTCGTGAAATGCGATCGCATTCTAGGCCGCTGTCCTCAAAATGGATAGCAAACTGTCCAAGTATGCGACCACTATGCGGTCGGCATACCTGATCTGCGATCGCATAGTGGACCGCAAGCCTGCGCAAATCTGGAAAATTATATCTTTTAAGTCCCGGGGTACTCTTTACTCAAAAATGGCCTTTTTTAAGAATTTCTACAGTTATAACAACACGGGGACCTATTTGGGCATTATTTTTAGCCATAAAATTTTACGGGTCTTTACAAGTGTCCATTATCTCCGATCGAGGCATGCGTTTACATCATATTTTTAGATAGCTAGTCAGTGTGAGTTAAGTACATGGGTTGAGTTGAGTACACCATTCCACCCCCAGACGAACGAGCAGCCCTAGCGCACCATTCATTTCTTGGAGGATATGATACGCGCCTGTATTATGGATTTTGGTGATTCATGGGATCAATTCTTAACTCTTGTGGAGTTTTCCTACAACAACAGCTATCAATCGAGTATTTTGATGGCTCTTTATGAGGTGTTATATGGGAGGCAGTGTCTTTCTGTAATTGGTTGATTTGATCCGGGAGAGGCTAGGCTGTAGCGAACTGATTTGGTTCGGGATGCCTTGGAGAAAGTCAAGTTGAATAAGGATCGACTTCATACAACACATCCAGGAAGAATGGTTATGCTTATAGGAAGATTCGTGCTATTGCATATATGGTGGGTGAGAAGGTTTTGCTCAGAGTTTCTCCCACGAAGGGTGTGATGAGGTTTAAGAATAAGGACAAGTTGAGCCCTCGGAATATTGGTCCTTTTGAGGTTCTTGAGAGAGTGGGAGAGGTTGCGTACAGACTTGCATTGCCACCTAGTCTATCAAGTGTTCACCCTATGTTTCATGTTTATATACTCCGGAAGTATTATGGCGATCCGTCACATATTATAGACTTCAACACGGTATAGCTGGATTGACTTATGATGTGGAGCTAGTGGCCATTTTAGGCCGGCAGGTTTGAAAATTGAGGTTGGAGAATATAGCATCAGTGAAAGTTTGTTGGAGATGCCAGTCAGTCGAGGAGGCTACTTAGAAGGACGAGCAGGAGATGCGGAGTAGATATTCACACCTATTTGGGACTCTAGGTTTGATTCAAGACAAATTCAAAAAACCTTTGTTTAAGAGTGGAAAAATATAACGACCTGACCGATCATTTTAAGTATTGTAGTTGCGTTCCCTTATTTACTGCTTCTTCAAAGTTCATTTGTGTTATGTGACTTGTTTTGGGGATGTTTTAGAGTGAATTGGGATACTTAGTCCCTAGGTTGGAACCGTAAGTTGGAAAAGTAGACTGGAATTTGACTTTTGTGTAGACAAATCCGTAATGGAGTTTTGATGGTTTCGATAGTTCCTATGGTTATTTTGGACTTAGACGTATGTCCGAATATGGGTTTGGAGGTTAATAGCTTGGTTTGAGTCTTTTTGGTGAAAGTTGGAAAGTTGAAGGTTTGGAAGGTTGAGAGGTTTGATTGAGAGTTGACTTTGTTGATACCGGGTTCATATTTTGGTTCGGAAGTTGGAATAGGTCCATTATGTCATTGGGACTTGTGTGCAAAATCTGGGGTCATCTGGGGTTGGTTTGATATGATTTGGCATTAGTTTTAGAAGTTGGAAGTTCATTAGTTTTATTAGGATTGAATTGGGGTGCGATTTGTGATTTTGATGTTGTTTGATATGACTCGAGGCTTCAAGTAAGTTCGTATTGTGTTTTAGGACTTGTTGGTATGTTTGAACGGGTCCTGGGAGCTTCGGGGGTAATTCTGACGGTTAATGGATCATTTTGGACTTGGTGTTGATTGCTGAAGGTTTATGGATTCTGATGTAATCCAATATGTGGTGAGCTTGGCCGCAGGTGCGCAGCCGCAGGCAAGACTGAAAGGTCGCAGAAGCAAAGTGGGAAACTCCAGGGGAGGTTCACAGATGCGGACTACTGACCGCATGATTGTACCTATAGATGCGGAAAGGAGAGCACATGTGTAGAAAGTGAGATGGGTAGGGGAGTCCGCAGAAGCGGACGAAGGTGCGCAGATGCGTGTACGCGAGTGCGAGGGCCTAACCGTAGAAGAGGTAGGTCAGTACTTAAATGAAATCCGCAGATGCGCGGTTTTGACAGCAGAAGCAAAAAATTGGGGCGCAGGTGCGGGATCACTAGGCAGGATATTAAATTCATGGGTTTGAGTGTTTTCTTATTTTGGGAGATTTTGAACTAGACTAAGGGCGATTTTTGATCGGGTTTTTGCTACAATTGAATAGGTAAGTGAAGTTAAATCACTTTTCTTGATAAATATTGATTATTACACCTAGTTTATGTGAATTTGAAGTGAAATTTGGGGATAGCCCATTGTATTGGAGAGTATGATTTGGTGATTTGAGGGTGGATTTGTGAATGAAATTGGATAAAATTGGTAAGATTGGACTTATAATTGAATGGATGTTCAGAATTTTTGAATTTTGTTGGGTTCCGAGGTGCGGGCCTGGAATTGACTTTTTGGGAGGACTTTTTTATTTTGGTTAAAGATCTTAGCTTTATCATTTGAATTCGATTCTTGTGGCTTTTATTGATTATATGAAGTTGGTTTGTCTAGATTCGGGTCATCCAGAGGTTGATTCACGCGGGAAGGCTTGTTTGAGGAGTGATTTGGCTTGCTTGAGGTAAGTATCTTACCTAAACTTGGTTGAGGCACTATTTTCCTGAATTATTGGGATAGCTATGTGCTATGGATGCGCATATGTGTGGGGTTTGAGCCCATGTGCGAGCACGAGATATATATATCCATGTTTGAGATAGTGCTTAGGCTATGTTATGCCTAGAATTGACTGTTAAGCGATGATGATTCTCATATTTGTAACATTGTTATGAACTATTTGAGCCATGTTTGAGGTTACATAGAGGCTAATTCCCTAAATGAACTTGATAATTGTTATTTCTATGATTAAATTTCCAATTTGAGCTATGATAGCACACTTTGCACATGCCTACACTTTAGCATGTCATTTATACCAGTCCAAGAGCATGAGATCTGTTATTCATTCATCATATACATGTATCCTTGTATATTTGCTTCTGTGTGATATGATTTGGACTGGATTTTTGTGACCATGCCGGACGGATTATGTTGTTATGAATGTGACCACGCTGGGCAGATTGTACTATTATGCATGTGACCACGCCGGGCGGATTATGATATTGATCCTGCAACCTTGGCGGGCTGGTAGCACGTTGGTTTGATGTGATTCGGACGTCCGTTTGTGAAAATAGAAGTTTAAAATTTTCTTAAAAGTCTCATTTGATTTGGTGTTCAATTCATAGTTCTAGATGTTATCTTGGAGATTTGATCGCGGGAACAAGTTCGTTGATGTTTTTAGACTTGTGTGCATAGTTGGACTGGAGCCCCGAGGGCTCGGGTGAGTTTCAAATAGGCTACAGAGTGAAATTGGACTTAGAAATGTTGATGGTGTTTTCAGTTCTGGTGTAGGCCTCTGATCTCGCATTTGCGAGATCGGGCATCGCATTTGCTACCTTTGATGGGTTCGCATTTGCGAGCTACTCATCGCATTTGCAAAGAGTAGCTGGGCCACATGATGTTCGTATTTGCGAAGTGGCACAGGTGCGGGTAGTGATCTCAATCGCGATCAAAGTGGTAGCATTTGCGGAGGGTCAGTGTTCGCATTTACGAAAATTTCATCGAAAATGCGATGAATGCAGAGGTGTTATGGTCTTCTCATTTGCGATGTTTCATTTGCGGGGTTCGCAATTTGTGAACCCCAGGTAGCAAATGTGACATCTGCAACTGATCAAATGGGACTTAGACGGGATTTTTGCTCATTCTTCAAAATTTTCAAAACAAGAAATCCTAGAGGCGATTTTTCAAAGAACCTTTATTCCCCAAACCATTGGTATGTAATTCTAAACTAGTTTCTTTCAATCTTTCACTACATTTCCTAAGATTTCAACCTAAAATCTTGTGTTTTCATGGTAGAAATTAGGGGTTTTGGGTGGAACTAGGGATTTTTATAAATTGGGGATTTAGACCAAAAATTGGGGTCGGATTCTAAAACAAATTACATAACCGGGCTCGAGGGTGAATGAGTAATCGGATTTTGGTACAAACATCGGCATTGGACCAAGAGGGCTTGGGGTTTGACTTTTGTTGACTTTTTTAATTATGGCCTAAAATGAATCCTTTGCAATTGTGGGTAGTTCCTAAAGATTAATTTGAATCGTTTGGTTGGTAATTTTCTTGATTCTATTGGTTCAGAGGCTTGGTTGAGAGGTAAAGTTGTGATTGAGCTTTGAGTGGACTTTTGGAGAGAGGTAAGTGTCGTGGTTAATCTTGACTTGAGGGATTAGGACTTGTTTGTCTATTTGCTACATGTTTAAATGTTGGGTACAACATATATGTGAGGTGACGAGTACTTATACGTTGTTGTGGGGTTTAAGCATGCGGGTGGGACTTGTTCCTTGTAGTTTATTGCTTACTTTGATCTTGTTATCCATTCTTAGACTAGTTACTTACTATTTTGACCGTTCTTATCGTGATTACGAGCTTTTGTGATAATTGAGTATTGATTCCAAAGTTGAGATTGGTATTGGGGAACCATTGTTGAAGTAAGGCTTGTTATTGTTGTACTATCTCCCTGCTTTATTCTTGTTCATAGTTATGTGGTAAGGGAGAGTGTTAAAGTACGAATGGTGATGTCGTTCCATATTCTGAGTGTTAATGCACGAAGGGTGATGTCGTTCCACATTGTGAGTATTAATGCACGAAGGGTGATAGCGTGCCATGTTATGAGGTAATGCACGAAGGGTGATGCCGTGCCATATCTATTGATTCATATTGTGAGGTTGACAGTAAAAGCACAAAGGATGATGTGGTGCAGTACCATTGTTTCATTGTGAGGTTGAGAGTAAAAGCACGAAGGGTGATGTCGTGTAATTTTCTTTATCGTGTTTACTTGTTTTCACTGGTTAAAGGCATATTGATTGTTCTGGTTATCATTTTCGTTGTATCTCTTATATCTTGTACCCCTTAGCATGTCCCCCTCCCGATAGTACATGTTTAGCTGTTACTTGTTGTTATTTTTTACATACATTGTTACCTGCACAGGTTTATTATGTGGGTGTCTTGTCATAGCCTCATCACTACTTCGTCGAGATTAGGCTCCACACTTACAAGTACATGGGGTTGATTGTACTCATATTACACTCTGCACTTCTTGTGCAGATTTTGGTACCGGCCCTAGCTGATCGTGAGGTTAGCAGCTGGACTTGGTTGTCGGAGACCCAAGGTAAATCTGCTGGCATCCGCAGACCCTGGAGTCTCTTCCTAATTTATTTATTTTATTGTTTCCTTTCTTTAGAATAGTTGTATTTTCTTTCAAACTCTGTTTGTAGTAAATTTAAAAGCTCGTGAGTTGTGACTCCACATCCGAAACGTATCAGATATTATGAGTTTTATGTTATTCCGCAAATCATTTTTAGCTTCTGCTTATTTTAATTGTTTCTGTTATTAAAATTGACTAAAGTTTGCATTAATAACCTTCTAACGTTGCCTTGCCTAGAAGGTGAAATGTTAGGCGCCATCACGGCCCCGAAGGTGGGAATTCCGGGTCGTGACAAGTTGGTATCAGAGCCCTAGGTTGTCTAGGTCTCACAATTCACGAGTGGGCTTAGTAGAGTTTGGAGGATCGGTACGGAGACGTCTGTTATCTTATTGCTAATTGAACTCTTCTACTCTTGCTCTATCGCAGATGGCAAGAACACGTACCGCATGTTCAGCTGAACAGCAGCCAGATCCCCCGGTGGCAGCTCCTACGAGAGGCAGGGGTCGAGGTCAAGGTTGTTCCAGAGGCCGAGGTACGGGCAGGGCTGATAAGTTGGTATGTTACCAACTTATCTTGTCTTTAAGCTTAGATTTTTGTTGTGTTTGAGTGATAAAATCATGTGTTAAATGTCTTTTACTTCTATTTTATAGATTCTATGTGATTTAGAAGTGATCATGACGAAACCAAGTGAAACCGAGTCAAAAAGAAGTTGAAAAGAAGAAAATCTGGAAAAAGGCCTCTGATGTCGCAATTGCGACATCAACTTGGAAAATGCGAAGTCAAACAACCCAGTCAATGTTCGCAAATGTGAAGTCAAACCAAACAGTCAACCTTCGCAAATGCGAAGATCTCCATCGCAAATGCGTAACCAAGTGCACAGTTCCAAATTCGCAATTGCGAACATAAAGATCGCAATGCGATAGTCAACAGTAAAGTCATAGTTCACAAATGCAAACATAGCTTCGCAAATGCGAAGATCACGCTTCCGTTCTGGGATCTTTTGTAATTTCACATTTTTTGGCCCCAAAACCATTTAATACACAACCTAGATCATTTATAAAATATCTTTGGCAGCTTTGAACATATCTTGAGAGAGAACACAAGTTCTGGAGCTAGGGTTCTTGCACACACATTTGGGTCTTGAAGATTTGAAGCTTTTGGTTGAGAATTTCTTACCCATTTATGTTCATTTCTTCATTTCCTTGCTTTGTATTGTATATCTAAGTGTGTAATATTTTTTCCAACACTTGAATCTTGTTTATGGGAATATTCATATTTAAAATGTGGATTAAATACCTTGTTATGCTTATGTATTGAACAATTTTTAGTTATTATGAAGTGAGTTATTATTTATTTAATTATTCTTGTTCTTTAATGTTTCCAAAGGGATTATCTAACCCTAGGACTCACCCATTTACTTCGAATTAATTTTGCGAAAGATAATTTGGGGTTGGGAATGATTAATTAACAAGAACTTAAGCCTCTAACCCTCACTTTATAGATTACCTAGGGATAGGATTGAACTACTTGTAACTATATTTGAGTGTGCTTAATTTCTTAATTTGGGAATAATTCAATTAGGAAGTCTTGTTAGTCTTTGGAAGAAGTTAATATAGAATTATTACCCGAGTCTAATTAACATAAACTCGCTCATATTTGTAAAAGTGTGAAATACACTGGATCGTTACGTGAGTGTAACTCCCTATGCATCCATGCTTGTAGCCATTGATCATTTTACTTGCTTTCTAGGTTAGTTTACATTTCCGCATTTTGCTATAAATATTTTCTCAAAACATTCTAAGTGTTTGGCTTAGCATAATAAGTGATAATTCTCTTACACGCCTAATCGCCTACATATTGTTCTCTGTGAGATTCAACCCCGACTCATAGTTGGGTAAATTATATTGCATGCGTCTGTGTCCATTTACTTTTTAGTAGTAGATTGGGACGTCATCAAAATTAGCGTTGTTGCCGGGGAAAAATTTAGCGTATTTAGGTTGTTTGAGAAGTAAGCGTAAGTGCTTTGGTCCAAACTTGTGAATATTTGTGTAATTATTTTCTTATCTTTGTTTATCTTATTATTTGTTTTCTTGTTTATTTTTTTAGTTTTGAAAAATGGTATCGCATAATGAAAATTGGTCGGATGGTAGTTGTTCATACTTTAATGACCCTTGTCCTTATTGTGGAGGACCACACTCTTGATAAAATTGTTTAAATTCTCCGGGGGAGGATTGTGCACACAATCTCAAACCCATGAGTGGAGTATTTGTTATAAGTGTGGTCATCAAAATGGTCATTGGGATTATTGTGCTTATTTGTCCTTTCCTTCCCCAATCCCTCGTTATGATGATTCTTATTTTTTTGATGACAAGTATAGGGATATGGAAGTGGAAGAAATTGAGCATAGTCAAAATACAGAGTTCAAGCTCATGGGGGAATGCTTACTTGAAGGAGGAAACAAAGAGCAAAATGCATTGAAGGAGATTTTGGGAAATAGTCTCCAAAATGATTTGGCACTTGAATGGTTGCCCTCACAAATGGGAGAAATGCTTGAACCTTTAGAGGTCCAAAAAGCCTCGAAAGTCAATGATAGCCAAGAACCTTCCTTAGATATGGAAACTAAAAATCATTCCTTGGCACTTGATCAAACCAAGAAGAACTCTCAAATGTTAAAAATGAGAGGATGATTCTCATGTTGGAGACCATTCTTGAAAATGAGGAGAAGCACAACTTGGTACTCGAGGACTTGAAACAAGTCTTGACTCAAAATGATGAGAATATCCACACTTTGGAAGATTGAAAGAAAATATTGGTTGAGGCTCACTGTGCCCACCAACTTGAGAGTGTGGAAATAGATCAAGAAGAGTCCGACATCGAGGAAGAAAGTGAGCTTTATTGAGGAATCAAAAATTAAACATCCGCCAACCGACTTCATGCTTGTTAGTGATGCCAAGAAAAATATGGAATTAGAGTCAACCGGTGTAATTGAAAATATGATTGAGATTGACTCTAGTCCGGGGGGAAAAGAGGATGTCAAAATCCGGGAAGAATTGCAATTTANACCAAACTCTTCACTATATCAACGAGCCAAACAACATTTACAAAATAAACTCTTTTGTAAACATAAGGACTAACTCTAATCCCTTTGTGGCAAACTAGCCTCTAGCTATTTGCGACAAACTTCAAGTTAACTCTAACTTGAACAGTGTGTACCTATTTCAAATGCTTCTAGATAAAGCTGAAAGATACAATATGTAATCACCTACTACGAATAAACTAGACTAAAAGACAACAGATGGAACTGGTTCTTCTAGCTGGTTCAAGTAGCTTTTGTGTCACACAAGGATTCTGCTTACCAAATTGCTTTGGTAATTTTGCTTTCAGTTCTTGTTTCACTTCTGTGTTTGTGCGTTATTTCTTTAGCAGGAATGCTTCAACATTTAATAGAGTCATTAGTTGAGACGTTGTTGTTCAGTTCTAATACAACTCTTCCTTGGTGGGAAGAGTTTGAGTTTATCTCAACTTCCTTCACCTCGATTCTGTCCTACCTGAAATCGAACTCCATCTTCTTATCAATTTACAACCTTTTCTCTTAGGAGATAACCTCTTAGTTCACAGATAATGTTTATCTCATGTGCATGGACGCTTCTCGTTCCAATTGGTCTGTTTGACTATGTTTGCCCTGATGGACCTTGTTCAACTGGGTTGGCATTTTTCAATCTTCAAAACCATGTAGTGACTTGATTCCAAGCATTTTTCAACTTTGGAATTGCATGGTGAACTGAGAGGTGCAAATCCATATGGAAGTGCAAAGAAGAAAAATAAGAGCCATACATCTTGCAATTTGAAAGTACAAGAAGGCAAAATGGCATTCCTCACATGAAAGCCAAGAAATGCAAAATGAAGAAATTAATGCGTGACTGACATCTACTTACCACCTCCTGCTGCTCATCGTCACAGGCTTGATTGCAAGTTAGGTGCCTAATTCATATCGTCCAAGTGGCGAGAAAAGTGGTAAAGTTTATCTGCATCGCGCCACGACGTTAAATGCGGCGCTTGGTGGGAGGCAACCCATCGTTTTCAAAGTTTTTAGTCGTTTTTGAAATTTTGTTTTTTAGAATATTATTTTTGACTAATCTTCCAAGTCTTAGAATTTTTGGAGTTGATTTGAGCAGGTCGGAGTTGGTCGGACAATGATAACTAGGGATTTTGACTACTTATTTGCACCCTTTTACTTTCGTTTTAGCTCAAAAATGCTTAAAGGTATTCCCGAAAACTGATAAAACATGCTTTCTTGTAGGAGTATTGGAATATGAGCCAAAGTGATGACATTCAACTCAAGAAGGAGTATTTTTGGACAAGGACTAAAACCAAGCAAAAAGGGGCAAAGTGCGGACCGCAGAATTTTATCTGCGGCCGCAGACCATGAAGGGAGTTCGTGTGCAACCATATGGATTCGTGCCAACATGAGAACATCCTTCCACTTCCCCGGGAAGTATTAGTGGCTTCCATCATGGCCTAATATCCTATTAATGTGGGAGCCTTCATGTCCTTCAACATCTCAATGCGGTCAAGAAAGAAGAAAGGTCATATCTCTACCCAAACTTCCTCACAGAGTATTTCCAATATCAACGGGTAGAATCGAGACATTTTGATGTTGAGGTGAAGGCTAAGAAGCCTTTCTCATGGTACCACCTCCAGGGAGCGGACAACCCTAAGTTCAATGTTAAAGCCACTACCTCCACTGGCCAGTCTAAAGAGCCAGGGGTAGTGGCCACCAGTTCAGTTGTCGAGCCCTCCACAGCAGCCGGTACTTCTACCGGAGCAGCAGCCATGCCTTCTTCATTCTCCGGACCATCTGCCTTAGTGCCACTTTCGGTGCCTACCTCATGTACCTAACCTTAAACTGCACTGCGGGTGTCCCAAACATTGTCTAGTCTCAACAACTGGATGCAGGCAGCTACCACAAAGCTGACTTCCATATCCAGTGTTGTGGCAGCACAATCATCAGCCCCAACAGAGCTTTAGGTACCTCCATCAGTGAAGGACTCATTGAAAAAAATTCTATACAACCAGAAAAAGATCCTGGAGACTCTAGATACTCATGGAAAGATCATCAAGGACTTGGGGAAACAGGTGAAAAAGAGGCGGAAGCCTCATACATCAAAGGACTCGGTGGACAAGCTGCGCAAGGAAGTTGAGAAGATTTCTTCTGCTGGAGATCTTCCATCGGACTGGCCGACTGCAACTACACACACTTCAGAGAAGTTGATACAGATTCTCAGCAACCCCGTAGTCCCTCAGTCAGAAGATGTGGAGATACAGTTGGACGAGACAGAGGGTGCTGAGGACCCCATGAAGGCTGAGGAGATCACACATGTTGAGGACCCCATGCAGACTGAGACCACATAGGGATTTTTCTTTACTGTCTACCCATTTCCATGTTCTTATTTGTTATTAGCATTGAGGGCAATTCTCATTTTCATTTGGGGGGTGGTTCATTTTGATTTGACTTTGACATTTGGTATGTAATAACTTGTGGCGACCCAAAGGGTCATCACCTATTTTATTACCTATTTTATACTTCCAAGGCCTTGAAAACCTCATTTGTAGTTTCCTAAATCTGCATGCGCAGTCCGAGCGCGTTGCCGGACAGCTTAAATATGAAATTCTGTGGAAACAAAATGCTAAGATTTGATTTTAAAATGAATAAATTTGACTTCGGTCAAAATTTTGGGTAAACGGACCCGGACCCGTGATTTGACGGTCCCGGAAGGTCCGTAGGAAAATATGGGACTTGGTTGTATGCCCAGAATCAAATTCCGAGGTCCCAATCCCCAGAAATGAATTTTTGAGTAAAATTATTTTCTGAAAATATTTAAGGAAATTGAAAATAAAATCTGACTAGAGAGTGATGGTATCGGGCCCGTATTTTGGTTCCGGCACCCGGTACAGGTCATATATATGGTTTAAGCACTTTTTGTGAAGTTTGATTGAAATCGTATTTCGTTTGACGGGTTTCGGACTTAAAATGGAAAATTTGATGTTTTATGAAATTTGATAGAATTCATGGATTTTGAGGCCTAATTCGATGTATATGATGTTGTTTTGGCGATTTGATCACACGGATAAGTTTATAGGATATTTTGGGAGTTATCTATGAAATTAGGTATCATTCCGAGTTGTATAGGTCAGTTCGTCACGTTATTAGCGAAGTTTAGAAACCTTAAAATTCCTAAGTTTGGTTCTTGAGGTTTGGGGGTGTGATTTCGACTTTTAAAATTGTTTTGAGTATTCCGAAGGCTCGAGCGAGTCCGTAATATGATTTGGGACTCGTTGGTATATTTGGACTAGAGCTCGGGTGGGCCCAGGTGCCTTCCGGGCACCTAACGGGGGCTAAAAACCAGCAAACAAGGCTGCTGGTGCACCTGCTCTGGTGTGACCACAGGTGCGGTTGCCAGCATCACAGGTGTCAGACCGTAGGTGCGGTCCCAGACATCGCAGGTGCGATCACCAGTGGCTTGGCCAGCCATCGCAGGTGCGGAGCATTTCTCGCAAATGCGAGACCCCAGGTGCGGTCCCTAGAGGCGTAGGTGCGAGTTCACTGTTTAGGCAGTGAGTTTTAAAAACGGGTTTTAAACCCATTTTTCTCATTTTCCATCTTCTTCCTTAGGCGATTTCCTCCATTTTTAAGAGCTATCAACCAGGTCTCATAAGGTAAGTGAATTCCACCTGGAAATTTGTTTCATGCATGCATCCTAGCCTAATTAACTACATAAACTAGTGCAAAAATTCAAGAAATTGGGTAGTAACCTAGAACTTGTGATCACTTTAGAATTTTCTGTAAATTGGCCATGAAATCAAGTAAAAATCGTATATTTATGATCCTTAGGCTTTGGGTGAGTGTTCCCTTCGAGAATTNTAAAATGAATAAATTTGACTTCGGTCAAAATTTTGGGTAAACGGACCCGGACCCGTGATTTGACGGTCCCGGAAGGTCCGTAGGAAAATATGGGACTTGGTTGTATGCCCAGAATCAAATTCCGAGGTCCCAATCCCCAGAAATGAATTTTTGAGTAAAATTATTTTCTGAAAATATTTAAGGAAATTGAAAATAAAATCTGATTAGAGAGTGATGGTATCGGGCCCGTATTTTGGTTCCGGCACCCGGTACAGGTCATATATATGGTTTAAGCACTTTTTGTGAAGTTTGATTGAAATCGTATTTCGTTTGACGGGTTTCGGACTTAAAATGGAAAATTTGATGTTTTATGAAATTTGATAGAATTCATGGATTTTGAGGCCTAATTCGATGTATATGATGTTGTTTTGGCGATTTGATCACACGGATAAGTTTATAGGATATTTTGGGAGTTATCTATGAAATTAGGTATCATTCCGAGTTGTATAGGTCAGTTCGTCACGTTATTAGCGAAGTTTAGAAACCTTAAAATTCCTAAGTTTGGTTCTTGAGGTTTGGGGGTGTGATTTCGACTTTTAAAATTGTTTTGAGTATTCCGAAGGCTCGAGCGAGTCCGTAATATGATTTGGGACTCGTTGGTATATTTGGACTAGAGCTCGGGTGGGCCCAGGTGCCTTCCGGGCACCTAACGGGGGCTAAAAACCAGCAAACAAGGCTGCTGGTGCACCTGCTCTGGTGTGACCACAGGTGCGGTTGCCAGCATCACAGGTGTCAGACCGTAGGTGCGGTCCCAGACATCGCAGGTGCGATCACCAGTGGCTTGGCCAGCCATCGCAGGTGCGGAGCATTTCTCGCAAATGCGAGACCCCAGGTGCGGTCCCTAGAGGCGTAGGTGCGAGTTCACTGTTTAGGCAGTGAGTTTTAAAAACGGGTTTTAAACCCATTTTTCTCATTTTCCATCTTCTTCCTTAGGCGATTTCCTCCATTTTTAAGAGCTATCAACCAGGTCTCATAAGGTAAGTGAATTCTACCTGGAAATTTTTTTCTTGCATGCATCCTAGCCTAATTAATTACATAAACTAGTGCAAAAATTCAAGAAATTAGGTAGTAACCTAGAATTTGTGATCACTTTAGAATTTTCTGTGAATTGACCATGAAATCAAGTAAAAAATCATATATTTATGATCGTTAGGCTTTGGGTGAGTGTTCCCTTCGAGAATTTCAAGAATCCGATCGAGCGGGCCCGGGGTCAAATTTTGATTATTTTGGAAGAATGCTAGGAAATGGATAATTAGGCCATGTAATTGAATCATTGAATCCTTATTGATATACTTGAGTTTATTATGTCTAGATAATACCATTCCGGAGTCGAATCCTAAAGGAAAGGCGGTGTTAGAGGGTTGATTACTATACTTTGGACCCGAGGTAAGTGTTTAGTCTAACCTTAGCTTGAGGGAATAAGAGTTGAGTATTATTTGCTATTTGCTAATTGTCAAATACGATGTATAGGCATAGTGACGAGTATCTATATATTGGTGTCTAGCATGACCGTGATTCCCTATATTGTGAATATTCTGACTTTGTTGTAATTTCTATGCCTAATTGAGGATTTCTATACATTGTAAAGGGCATGTGAAGGGAATTTTAATCTTTAAACATCCTTGAAGCATATATGAGATAATTACATCTTTGGAGCATTGGCTCAAATCGTAAAACGAATAATGAAGAGATATGAGATAATTTCATCCTTGGAGCATTGGCTCAAATTAATATATGAGATAATTACATCTTTGGAGCATTGGCACAAATCGTAAAATGAATAATGAAGAGATATGAGATAATTTCATCCTTGGAGCATTGGCTCAAATTGTGAAACGAATGATGAAGGAATATGAGATAATTACATCCTTTGGAGCATTGGCTCGAGTAATAGAATAAATTATGGAAATGAAAGTGAAAGAAAGAGAAAGAGTTATTGAAATGTACCCTTTCGGGTCATCGTTGTATAGTTCCCTTGCCGGGATTTAATTGTTTAATTGATGTTCCCTTGCTGGGATTTAATTGTTTAATTAATGATCCCTTGCCGGGATTTAATTGTTTAATTGATGTTCCCTTGCCGGGATCTCTATTTTTACTTTGTTTATTTCCTTTCCCTTGTTTGTGATTGCTGTTTGGGTGAGGAAGAGTGTTAAAGCATGAAGGGTGATGTCGTGTCGTGTTTTATATTATTATGCACGAGGGGACATGTGCCATGTTTATATTTATTATGCACGAGGGGACATTCCGTGCCATGTTTATATTTATTATGCATGAGGGGACATTCCGTGCCATGTTTATATTGATTATGCATGAGGGGACATTCTGTGCCATGTTTTATATTATTATTATGCACGAGGGGACATGCCGTGCCGCATCTTTCACTGTTTAATCTGTGTTGTCATTTCCCGTTATTATTTTCAGATATTTCAGACTGTTGTTTTTGTTTCTGTCATTTCAGTATTTGCTATCTCTTACCCCCAGCATGTTTCCCCATAATTGTATTCTTGTTTAGTTTCATCTACATTATTGAACTGCACAAGTACACTTTGTTGTCGTGTCTTAGCCCCATCACTACTTCGCCGAGGTTAGGCTCGGCACTTACTTAGTACATGGGGTCGGTTGTACTGATGCTACACCTGCACTTCTTTATGTTGTGCAGATTACGCAGCCGGACCCCGAAGACATCATTAGTGGGAGTGTCTTCCAGCTATCGTAGAGGCTTCAAGGTACACCCGCTGGCATCTCTTCCATCCCATTGTTTTCGATTCTATCTCATTTTTCCTCCAGTTTCATAGGCGGACATGTATTTCCTTTCAGTTATGTATTTAGCACTCTTATAGGCAGTTCGTGAGTTTGTGACTCCAGGTTTTGGGAAAATTATGCGTCGATGTATTATGTTGTCCTTATTTAGCTTGAAACCATATTTATTTCCGCTTTTAAATTGTAAGTCGTTTAGTTTATCCTATTAAATTAATGTTAATATGCTAGTTTATTTATTCACGTTGGCTTGTCTAGCGGGTTCAATGTTAGACGCCATCACGGCCCGATGGTGGGATTTCGGGGCGTGACAAGTTGGTATAAGAGCTCTAGGTTACATAGGTCTCACAACTCACGGACAACTTGGTAGAGGCTGCGAAGTTAGGATGACTCCATATTTCTTTTCTTCTCTGTCGTGCGATATGAGTTATGAGTATTGATTGAGTTTCTATTCTATTCTCTCGTAGATGGCGAGGACGCGTGCTTCCCTTGGTTCTACCTAGCAGCCTGACACTCCTGCTACAGCTCCTACTCGGGGTCGAGGTAAGGACGAGGCTGTGCTAGAGGCCGAGGCCGGGGCCGGGCTCAGCCTAGAGCAGCAGCCCTAGTGAAGGACCCTCAGGTCGAGTCTGACGAGGAGGTCCCAGTTCCAGCAGTCCCAGTTGGACCAGCTCAGGTCTTAGAGGGGTTCATAGCTACCCAGTGCTTCAGGACGCCTTTGTCCGTCTAGTCGGACTCATGGAGAGTGTAGCCCAGACGGGTCTTCTTCCTACAGAAACAGTCGCCTCTCAGGCTGGGGGAGGTGCCCAGACTCCTGGAACCCGCGTACCAGAGTAGCTAGCTCCACAATTTCAGACTCCGGCACCTTAGCCAGCTGGAGTAGCTCGGTCGGATATTGCAGCACCGGTAGCAGAGGGAACAGCCATGTCAGCAGATGCTTTGTGGAGAGGAGCCCCGGGATTATTTGGACAGGTGCCATGAGGTTTTTCGGAATATGGGCATAGTAGAGTCGAACGGGGTTGACTTTGCTACTTTTCGATTATCTGGCGCAACCAAGTGTTGGTGGAGATACTATTGCTTAGCCAGACCAGCTGGATCTACACCTTTGACTTGTACTCAGTTCTCAAAGGTATTTCTGGGGAAGTTCCTTCCCATTACTAAGAGAGAGGACCTTCGAAAGCAGTTTGAGCATCTCCATCAGGGATCTATGTCCATCACTCAGTACGAGACCAGGTTCATCACTCTAGCCCAACATGCTCTTATGATACTTCCCACTGATCGGGAGAGGGTTCGGAGGTTTATCGAGGGATTGGCCCGCCCTATCAGACTTTAGATGGCCAGAGAGTCAGGTACAGATATATCATTCCAGGATGCGGTCAATGTGGCCAGGAGGATTGAGATGATTTTGTCGCAGAGTGGTGGTCAGGGGCCTGACAAGAGGCCCCCTCATTTTGGTCGTTTCAGTGGAGCCCCATCTGGGGGCAGGGATTTTTCAAGCAGAGGTCATCCTCCCAGACCTCCTCCCAGACCTTTTCAGGCAGCTCTCTAGGTTTCCCATGGTACTTCAGGTGGTCGTGGTTATTAGACGCACTATTTCGATCAGCAGCCTTACAGTGCGCCAAGAGCACCTATCGGTGCACCGTCTCTTCAGAATTTCCAGGGTGGTTATCAGGGTCGACACGGCTAGTTCCAGAGTCAGCAGTCACATCAGAAGAGGCCTTGTTATACTTGCGGTGGTTTGGGGCACATTTCCAGGTTTTTCCCCCGAGGTTCTGGTGGGTCTCAACATCAGGGTTCTCGTGTCATGGTAAAGGCACCAGGGGCTCCACAGCCTACCCAGCCAGCTAGAGGTGGGGGTAGAGGTGCTAGAGGTGGAGGTAGAGGTCATAGAGGTGGAGCTCAGGCCGCCAGAGGTGGAGGCTAGCCAGCAGCCGACCCTCCTAGAGATGTGGTTCAGGCTGGTGGGGCTAGCCCCGATGTTATGCTCTTCCAGCCAGGGCAGAGGCTAAGTCTTCAGATGCAGTCATTACAAGTACTATTCAGGTTTGTGACAGAGATGCTTCAGTGCTATTTGATCCAGGGTCTACGTATTCGTATGTGTCCTCTTATTTTTCACCATACCTGGTCATTCCTAGTGATCCACTGAGTATTCCTGTTTATGTATCTACACTGGTGGGTGATTCTATCGTGGTCGATCGAGTCTATCGTTCTTTTGTTGTGGTGATTAGGGGTCTTGATACCCGTATTGATTTGTTTCTTTTAGGTATGGTCGACTTTGATGTTATATTGGGGATGGACTGGTTATCCCCATATCATGCTCTCTTGGATTGTCATGCCAAGACTGTGACCTTAGCCTTGCCAGATTTGCACCGTTTGGAGTGGAAAGGAACTCCTGGTCATTCTGCCCGCAGTGTTATTTCGTACGTGAATGCTCGGCATATGGTCGAGAAAGGGTTCTTGGCCTATTTGGCTTATGTGCGCAATTCCAGTGTTGAGGTTCCCTCTATTGATTCGGCGCCTGTGGTTCGTGAGTTTCTTGAGGTTTTCCTTTCAGACCTGTCGGGGATGCCACCTGATAGGGACATTGATTTCTACATTGATCTGGCTCCGGGCACCCATCCTATTTCTATTCCGCCGTATCGCATGGACCCGCCAGAGTTAAAAGAGTTGAAGGAACAGTTGCAGGATTTTCTTGGGAAGGGTTTCATTAGGCCTAGCATTTCTCCGTGGGGTGCTCCAGTATTGTTTGTGAAGAAAAAGGATGGTTCGATGAGGATGTGCATTGATTACCAGCAATTGAACAAGGTTACAATCAAGAATAAGTATCCACTGCCCGAGGATTGATGATTTGTTTGATCAGCTTCAGGGTGCTAAGGTATTTTCAAATATAGACTTGAGATCTGGCTACCATCAGTTGAGGATTAGGGCAAACGATGTCCCTAAGACAGCTTTCCACGCTCGGTACAGGCATTACGAGTTTTTAGTCATGTCGTTTAGGTTGACAAATGCCCCAGCAGCTTTTATGGATTTGATCAACCGGGTATTCAGGCCTTATTTGGACTCGTTCGTGATAGTCTTCATTGATGATATATTGATATACTCCCGCAGTCAGGAGAAGCACGAGCAGCATCTTAGAGTGGTTCTGCAGACTCTAAAGGATAGCCAGCTATATGCAAAGTTTTCAAAGTGTGAGTTCTGCTTGGGTTCAGTTTCATTCTTGGGTCATGTCATATAAGCATAGGGTATCCAGGTTGAATCGAAGAAGATTGAGGCAGTCAAGAACTGGCCTAGACAAGCATCAGCTACAGAGATTCGGAGTTTCTTGGGATTGGCAGGCTATTATCGTCGGTTCGTGGAGGGGTTCTCATCTATTGTAGTACCGATGACCAGGTTGACCCAGAAGGGTACCTAGTTCAGATGGTCGGACGAGTGTGAGGCGAGCTTCCATAGGCTCAAGACAACTCTGACTACGGCATCGGTATTGGTTTTGCCCACAGGTTCAGGGCCTTATACAGTCTATTGCGATGTTTCCCGTATTGGGCTTGGTGCAGTGTTGATGCAGGATGGAAAGGTCATTGTTTATGCTTCGAGGCAGTTAAAGATTCATGAGAAGAACTATCCAGTGCATGATTTAGAGTTGGAAGCCATTGTCCACGCATTGAAGATTTGGAGGCACTATCTGTATGGCGTGGCGTGTGAGGTGTTCACGGATCATAAGAGTCTTCAGTACTTGTTCAAGAAAAATGAGTTGAATTTGAGGCATAAAAGGTGGTTAGAGTTGTTGAAAGATTATGACATTACCATCTTATATCACCCGGGGAAGGCCAATGTGGTGGCTGATGCTTTGAGTAGGAAGTCAGCTAGCATGGGCAGTCTTTCTTTTATTCCAGTCAGTCAGAGGCCGCTTGCTTTGGATGTTCAGGCTTTGACCAATCGATTTGTGAGGTTGGATATTTCTGAGCCTAGTCGAGTGTTGGCTTGTACGGTCGCTCGTTCTTCATTATTGGAGCGTATCCGTGATCGACAATTTGATGATCCCCATTTGTGTGTCCTTAGAGACACGGTGCAGNTATTCATCCGGGTGCCGCGAAGATGTATCAGGATTTGCGGTAGCATTGTTGGTGGCGTAGAATGAAGAAAGATATTGTGGCATATGTGGCGCGATGTTTGAATTGTCAACAGGTTAAGTATGAGCATTAGAGGCATGTTTGTTTATTTCAGAGGATTGAGCTTCCCGAGTGGAAGTGGGAGAGGATCACTATGGACTTCGGTACCGGACTTCCGTTGACCCGGAAGATGTTCGATGCAGTTTGGGTCATTGTTGATAGGCTGACCAAGTCAGCGCATTTTATTCCTATGGAATTTTCCTATTCATCCGAGAGGTTAGCTGAGATCTATGTCTGGGAGATTGTTCGCCTTCATGGTGTGCCGGTATCTGTCATTTCGGACTGGGGCGTGCAGTTTACCTCGCGTTTCTGGAGAGCAGTTCAGCGAGAGTTAGGCACCCAAGTTGAGTTGAGCACATCATTTCATCCTTAGACGGATGGACAGTCCGAGCGGACTATTCAGATATTTGAGGATATGCTCCGATCTTGTGTTATTGACTTTGGAGGAGCATGGGATCAGTTCTTTCTTTAGCAGAGTTTGCCTACAACAACAGCTACCAATCGAGTATCCAGATGGCTCCTTATGAGGTTTTATATGGTAGGCGGTGTCGATCTCCGGTTGGATGATTTGAGCCGGGAGAGGCTCGGTGTTGGGTACAGATTTGGTTTAGGAGGCCTTGGACAAGGTCAGGATCATTCAGGATAGGCTTCGTACAGCTCAGTCCAGGCAAAACAGTTATGCAGATCGTAAGGTTCGAGATGTGGCTTTCATGGTTGGTGAGCGAGTATTGCTCCGAGTGTCGCCTATGAAGGGCGTGATGAGATTTGGGAAGAAGGGCAAGCTTAGCCCTAGGTTCATTGGTCCGTTTGNTGTTTAAGATTCTTGATCGAGTGGGAGAGGTGGCTTATAGACTTGCATTGCCACCTAGCTTATCAGTCGTACAACCAGTTTTTCATGTGTCCATGCTTCGGAGGTATCACGGCGATCCAGCCCACGTGTTAGATTTCAGCACGGTGCAGTTGGACAAGGACTTATCTTATGAGGAGGAGCCGGTAGCTATTCTAGACCGGCAGATTCGTCAATTGAGATCCAAGAGTTTCCCTTCTGTTCGTGTTCAGTGGAGAGGTCAGCCTCCTGAGGCATCGACCTGGGAGTCCGAGTCCGAGATGCGGAGCCGTTACCCTTATTTATTTCCCGACTCAGATACTTCTTCCTTCTGTCCGTTCAAGGACGAACGTTTGTTTTAGAGGTGGAGAATGTGACGACCCAAAGAATCATCACCTATTTTATTACCTATTCCGTACTTCTGAAGACTTGAAAACCTTATTTGTAGTTGCCTCAATTTGCATGCGCAGTCCGGGCGCGTAGCCGGACAGCTTAAATATGAAATTTTGTGAAAACAAAATGCTAAGATTTGATATTAAAATGAATAAATTTGACTTCGGTTAACATTTTGGGTAAACGGACCCAGACCCATGATTTGACGGTCTCGGAAGGTTCGTAGTAAAATATGGGACTTGGGCGTATGCCCGGAATCAAATTTCGAGGTCCCAAGCCCGAGAAATGAATTTTTGAGTAAAATTGTTTTCTAAAAATATTTAAGGAAATTGAAAATGAAATCTGATTAGAAAGTGATGGTATCGGGCCAGTATTTTGGTTCTGGCGCCCGGTACAGGTCATATATATGGTTTAAGCACTTTTTGTGAAGTTTGATTGAAATCGGATTTCGTTTGACGGGTTTCGGACATAAAATGAAAAATTTGATGTTTTATGAATTTGATAGAATTCATGGATTTTTAGGCCTAATTTGATGTATATGATGTTGTTTTGGAGATTTGGTCGCACAGATAAATTCGTAGGATGTTTTGGGAGTTATCTGTGAAATTTGGTATCATTTCGAGTTGTATAGGTCAGTTCGGCACGTTGTTAGCGAAGTTTAGAAACCTTAAAATTCCTAAGTTTGGTTCTTGAGGCTTGGGGGTGTGATTTCGAGTTTTAGCATTGTTTTGAGTGTTCTGAAGGCTCGAGCGAGTCCGTAATATTATTAGGGACTCGTTGGTATATTTGGACTAGGGCTCGGGTGGGCCCAGGTGCCTTCCAGGCACCTAACGGGGGCTAAAAACCAACAAACAAGGCTGCTGGTGCACCTACTCTTGTGTGACCGCAGGTGCGGTTGCCCAGCATCGCAGGTGCGAGACCGTAGGTGCGGTCCCAGGCATCACAGGTGCGATCACCAGTGGCTTGGCCAGCCATCGCAGGTGCGGAGCATTTCTCACAGATTCGAGACCGCAGGTGCGGTCCCTAGAGCCACAGGTGCGAGTTCACTGTTCAGGCAGTGAGTTTTAAAAACGGGTTTTAAACCCATTTTTCTCATTTTCCATCTTATTCCTTAGTCTATTTCCTCCATTTTTAATAGCTATCAACCATGTCTTATAAGGTAACTGAATTCCGCCTGGAAATTTGTTTCATGCATGCATCCTAGCCTAATTAACTACATAAACTAGGGCAAAAATTCAAGAAATTAGGTAGTAACCTAGAACTTGTGATCACTTTTGAATTTTCTATGAATTGACCATGAAATCAAGTAAAAAATTGTATATTATGATCCTTAGGCTTTGGGTGAGTGTTGCCTTCGAGAATTTCAAGAATCCGAGCGAGCGGGCCCGGGGTCGAATTTTGATAATTTTTGAAGAATGCTAGGAAATGGATAATTAGGCCATGTAATTGAATCATTGAATCCTTATTGATATACTTGAGTTAATTATGTCTAGATAATACCATTCCAGAGTCGAATTCTAAAGGAAAGGTGGTGTTAGAGGGTTGATTGCTATGCTTTGGACCCGAGGTAAGTGTTTGATCTAACCTTAGCTTGAGGGAATAGGAGTTGAGTGTTATTTGCTATTTTCTAATTGTCAAATACGATGTATAGGCATGGTGACTAGTATCTATACATTGGTGTCTAGCATGACCGTGAGTCCCTATATTGTGAATATTCTGAATTTATTGTAATTTCTATGCCTAATTGAGGATTTCTATACGTTGTAAAGGGCATGTGAAGGGAATTGTAATCTTTAAACATCCTTGAAGCATTGGCTCAAATTAATATATTAGATAATTACATCTTTGGAGCATTGGCTCAAATCGTAAAATGAATAATGAAGAGATATGAGATAATTTCATCCTTGGAGCATTGGCTCAAATTAATATATAAGATAATTACATCTTTGGAGCATTGGCTCAAATCGTAAAACGAATAATAAAGAGATATGAGATAATTTCATCCTTGGAGCATTGGCTCAAATTGTGAAACGAATGATGAAGGAATATGAGATAATTACATCCTTTGGAGCATTGGCTCGAGTAATAGAATAATTTATGGAAATAAAAGTTAAATAAAGAGAAAGAGTTATTGAAATGTACCCTTGTCGGGTCATTGTTGTGGAGTTCCCTTGTCGGGATTTAATTGTTTAATTGATGTTCCCTTGCCAGAATTTAATTGTTTAATTGATGTTCCCTTGCCGGGATTTAATTGTTTAATTGATGTTCCCTTGACGGGATTTCTTTTTTTACTCTGTTTATTTCCTTGCCCTTGTTTGTGACTGCTGTTTGGGTGAGGAAGAGTGTTAAAGCACGAAGGGTGATGTCGTGCCGTCTTTTATATTATTATGCACGAGGGGACATTCCGTGCCATGTTTATATTTATTATGCACAAGGGGACATTCCGTGCCATGTTTATATTGATTATGCACGAGGGACATTCTGTGCCATGTTTATATTGATTATGCAGGAAGGGACATTCTTTGCCATGTTTATACTGATTATGCACGAGGGGACATTCTGTGCCATGTTTTATATTATTATTATGCACGAGGGGACATGTCTTGCCGCATCTTTCACTTTTTAATCTGTGTTGTCATTTTCCGTTATTATTTTCAGATATTCCAGACTGTTTATTTCGTTTCTGTCATTTCAGTATTTGCTATCTCTTACCCCCAGCATGTTTTCCCCGTAATTGTATTCTTGTTTAGTTTCTGCTATATTATTGAACTGCACAGGTACACTTTGTTGTCGTGTCTTAGCCTCATCACTACTTCGCCGAGGTTAGCCTCGGCACTTACTCAGTACATGGGGTTGGTTGTACTGATGCTACACCTGCACTTCTTTATGTTGTGTAGATTACGCAGCCGGACCCGGAGGACATCATTAGTGGGAGTGTCTTCCATCTATCATAGAGGCTTCAAGGTATAACCGCTGGCGTTCGTGGGCCTTGGCGTCTCTTCCATCCATTTTTCTTCGATTCTATCTCATTTTTCCTCCAGTTTCAGAGGCAGACATGTATTTCCTTTCAGTTATGTTTAGCACTCTTATAGGCAGTTCGTGAGTTTGTGACTCCAGGTTTTGGGAAAATTATGCGTCGATGTATTATGTTGTCCTTATTTGGCTTGAAACCATATTTATTTCCGCCGTTAAATTATAAGCCGTTTAGTTTATCCTATTAAATTGATGTTAATATGCTAGTTTATTTATTCACGTTGGCTTGTCTAGCGGGTTCAACGTTAGACGCCATCACGGCCCGATGGTGGGATTTTGGGGCGTGACATAACTATTACTCTATTTTTCTTTACCTTTATTTTCCCTTTTGGGATTTATATATCTTTACCATTTGATGTATATATTCATTTCCATTATGTATACATTCGCTTTACTTCATTTTGTATATATGCAGTTTACTTTTCATAGTTTTACTTCATAACTTCTTTCGTTGTTTTTCCTTAGTAGCATAGCTTCTTATTTAGTTTAATAGCTTCTTTTTAATTTGTTAGCTTCTTTTTACGTTTTGTGTGAACAATAAGCCTTTGGTTTTCTTAATGCCATAGTTCTTTCCAAAGGTCGATGTTGTGTGAATCGGGTGGCTCTTCCCAATGATGGATGGCGTGACAACCTTCTTAACGGTTTGAGTCCATTTTCTTTATGTTTTGGTATATATAGTAGTAATGAATAAAAGCGTCTCAAGTAGGCTTCACTTGGTACTAACACATTTACCTTCGACCTTATGGTTAGAAACAAAGTTGATTGGCCAGGAATAGCTCTAGTTGTGACCTTTAGACTCTTGTGTTGACCAAAACAATCATCGAGTGATTTCTTCGAGCTATTTGTGATTTTCAATCTTAGCTATTCACTTGGTACTAACACATTTACCTTCGACCTTATGGTTAGAAACAAAGTTGATTGGCCAGGAAGAGCTCTAGTTGTGACCTTTAGACTCTTGTGTTGACCAAAACAATCATCGAGTGGTTTCTTCGAGCTATTTGTGATATTCAATCTTAGCCAGGGTTGTTGCGAGCCCTCGAATCTGTTCTCTTTAACAATCCAGCAGTTTGATAGGTGAGGTATTGAATTGCAAGTCCAAGTTCCGTGCCAATAAGTCTAGAACTTGACCTGAATGTTTGTCTAGGCGAAATTCTAAGTATAGCTCGACTTGAGAAATGATTGTAGGCTCTCCTTGATCCAATTTGGAAATATGTATCCTACCAATGTTATATTCCTAGTCAACCCCTTTGAGACGAAGCCCTTTTTCTTTCAATAACCACGTTACAAGCCTTTATCCGTTTTATAATGACCCTCTCTTGGCACCCGATCTTTCCTTAGCATTCTTGATAGACAATTGGCAAAAGCATAAGTTTGGGGGAGAGATGAGAAATTTGAAAGTGATAAAAGGTACAAAGAAAAAGAAATGAAGAAAAGGGAAGGCAAAGGAAAGGAATAAAGGCCAAAAATAAATATGTCAAAAAGGAAGTGAATAAGGTAGAAAGTATAAGGGATTCAAAGAAAGAAATTATGAAAGGCATGAAGTGATTAGAAAAGGAGAAAAATGATTGTCATGATCAAGAAGGAGTGACATTGTGTCTCTCTAGTTCCCCTAAGGAAGAAGAGAATGACTCAAAGAGTCAAGAAAGTATGAGCTGAAAAGAGAAAATGGAGTGCTTAAGAAAAGATGAAAGCATCATATTTGGATAAGTCCTACCTTGATCCAAAATCCTTCATTACATTCCCGCAAATGCCCTATATGATTTCAAGTTGAGTGAGCTTACATTAGTGTTGATTTAAATAAGGGGCAAGCTTATGGTACTTAGAGCCGGACTTGTTGACATTCTTTTGAGAGAGATGAGCGTACTTATTCACAATCCTTGTTTTGAGTGTTACATTCTAAAGTGAGATTTTCTCATGGAGAGTAGAGGAGGAGGAGTTTGGCTTCCACAATGACCTACGTGATAGAGCGAGCTTTCTTGGTGAATTAAGTCAACTCTTGATGCTCTAGTGTCACATTAGAACTATGGTACTCAAAAGGTCAAAACATGGTGTTGTTGATAACTTAATTGTGTTTAGGGTAATTGTTAGTCCCAATTGATGCATGATTGATTCACCTTAGGTCAGCTGAAATATCTTTGTTTTCTAGTAGAGGTGGGAATTACCTTATTTGCTTGAGGACAATCAAAAGCTTGAGTTTGGGTTGATAAGTAGGGATTTTGACCTCTTATTTGCTCTCTTTTACTTGTGTTTTAGGTCAAAAATGCTTGAAGGTCTTCCCGGAAACTAATGAAATGTGCTTGCTTGCAGGAATTGTTCAATATTGAGCCAAAGGAATCAAAATCAACTCACAAAGGAGTCAAAAGTTAACAAAAACCGAAACTGGACAAAGAGGCATGGAATGCGGACCGCACAAATATTGTGTGGCCGCGATCAAAACTACGCGGTCCACAAGAGGGAGATTCAGAGACTTGTAATTTTGGCTATATGATGAGCGCGGACCGCACCAATATTATGCAACCGCAGTCAAAATTATGCGGTCCGCGATGAACGACAATCATAGAGTTGGCAACTTGAGCAAAATGTAGGAATGCATACCGCACCAAAATTGTGCGGCCGTGGGATGTCAAGCGCGGTTGCACACACAATTGTGTGGTCCGCGATGATAAAGGTTCTGAGAGTTGTCTTAAGAAAAAATCAAGCAAGTGCGGATCGCATCACTTTTATGTGGCCTCATAATCATGAGCACGGCCGCACTTAGAACCGTACTATCCGTGAAAGTCGAGCTCAAGCCAGAATCAAAAGTGAAGAACGCGGACCATACCAGAATTGTGCCGCCGCGAAAGCAAGAGTGTGGTTGCACTCAGAATTATGCGGCCGCACAACCTCCATAGGGGCATTTTTGTCAGATATTTTCAGCTTAGTACAAATAGAATTTTTTGTCATTTTTAGGTCATGTTACGTTTTGTATGAGCACCTGAGACGGCTACTTTTACTATTTTCGAAATTTTTGTACTAGATTCACTTCTAAACATTAGATTTTCAACTCATAATCTAATATTATGGATTTTATCTTCATATCATCTTTAATTTCTTCTATTTTCATGAGTAGCTAAACTCATAGCTAGGGTTGTGACCCAACCCTAGTGTGGGTATCTAATGGGTGTTTGATTTAGGGCTTGAATGTGAATGGGTTATTGATATTTAGCCTAGTCCTTGCTAGAACTCAAGAATTGACGGTTGCAAACATTGATTCAGGCCTTTATGACTTAGTCTCTACTTGAGAAAGAGGGATTATGTCTAGGAAAACTAGGCTAACAAGGAATTAGGGTGAACTCAAGAAATTGATTGCCCCAATTAAAGGGTTAAACCTAGATATAGTAATACCCGACTTGAGCTAATATCACTTGATTTGTATGTATACCCATTTGTGCTTGAGAAAGCCAAATTGGGAAAAATCACTCAAACTACCGAGAGGTATAGAGTGAATATCCGGGTGTGATAGCTATATTACAATCCCAACTAATCAAGCTTGCCCTAGGTTTTACAATCTGTTAGATAACCACCTAGGTAGAAGTCACGACCCTAGTCCCTTTAAACACTTTAAAAACCCGCACAAAAATATTGACCTTAGTTTTATTTATTGCAATCTCTAAAGTAAAGATAGAAGTAGAATATCAACCCAAACTTGTGGAAGTGCAATTAGATTCAAAATCCGCATCTCGCTTAGATATAAACCTAATTCCAATCATTAGCTCCCTGTGGATTCGATCCCGATCTTAGTTGGGTTATTATTGCATCGACCTCCTTGTTACTCAATAGTAGTGTAGGCTTGGACCCGATCAGCCTTATACAGGGACCTGGGGAAGCATCTGAGGGACCCTCTATATGAATTTCAAAGACGGAATTTAAAAAAAATCTTAATGATCAAAAGAAGCAGGGGGATCACCTTAAGAAGCTGGAGAAGGCATATATTGATTTGGCCACGGCGCACGGTAATTTGAGCATTTCTCATGATAAACTGGCAAATGCACACACCAGGATGAAGAAAAGGGAGAATAAGAGAGATAAAGTATTCAATGCATGTGGAAGGGAGGGGCTATGGAAAGTTCTAAAGCCTCAAGAGCTAGTGCCATCGACCGAGCCGGAAGATAATGATGATGCTCCAGTTCATTTGTCCGAAGAAGAAGAAGAGGAGGATGCGACTGAGCCCGACAGCGAGGATAGAACTTGATGAAGTATTCAGGAAGCACTTTCCAACATTTTACTCCATTTTTTTTAGTTGCATTGGGACATTGCAACATTTCTAGTTGGGGTGGCTTCTTGTGTAACTGTGGATATGGTAGATTGATATTTTGTTTTCATGTGATGTGTTATTGGTATGTTTACTAGTGTGACGACCCGGTCGGTCGTCTTGAGAATTAGCACCCCGATCCCCTATTAACTATTTTCCCAAGTCTATTTCTGCTAAATTGAATTGCCGGGACGTTCGATTTTGAATTTCGGAGAGTTTTGGGACACTTAGTCCCTAAATGAGAGCTTAAATGTTAGAAAGTTTCCCGTAGTTGGAGAAGTGTGAAGACGGCCTCAGAATGGAAATCTAATGGTTCCGTTAGCTCCGTTAGGTAATTTCGGGGTTGGGAGCATGTTCGGAATGTATTTTGGAAGTTCGTAGCTCATTTAGGCTTGAAATGCCGAAGTTTGAATTTTTGGAGTTTCCAGCCCGATAGTGAATTTTTGATCCGAGGGTCGGAATGGAATTCTAGAAGTTGTAGTAGTTCCATCATGTCATTTGGGATGTATCTGTGAAATTTGAGGTCATTCGGATGAGTTTAGACGTGTTTCGGCGTCGGATGCGAATTCTAGAATTTTCTTAAGTTCCTAGGCTTGAACCTATGCATAATCGATGTTTTTGATGTTATGAGACATTTTTTTAAGGCTCGACCTATTTCGAATGAAGTATTAAGGTTTGTTGGTGGTTTTAAGTTGAGGTCCCGGGGGCCTCGGGGTTGTTTCGGATGCTTAGCGGGAGAAATTGGGACTTAGTTACTGCTGAACCAGGCCTCGTCTGGTGTCTTCGCACCTGCGAAGGTTTTTCCGTAGTTATGGACTCGCAGGCATGTGGGGCTTGATCGCAGGTGCGATAGGGGGAGATTTGACCAGTGGTCGCAGGTGCGACCTGGGTTCCGCAGGTGCGGGACCGCAGGCACGACCAAACGACCGCAGGTGCGGACCCAGTGTAACTTAAGTGATTTCCGCACCTGCGATGCTTTTTTCGCAGGTGCGGTACCGCAGGTGCGGTGATCGGGACCGCAGGTGAGAGATCCATGTGTGTTTTATTTCAAAAATTTGAGAGTTTATTTCATAAGTCTAAAAATCGTGTAAGGGCTCAAGAATTGGCGATTTTCTGTGGGTTTTGAAGAGAAGGATCATAGGTAACATTTCCTAATCCTAATTCATTGTTAGACCATTAATCCTCGTTGTTTTCTTTAGTTTAATTATCAAAAATGGGGGAAAGCCCATAGGAAATTGACGAAATTTCCCCAACCCGAAATTCTGAAAATTTATGGGGTTTTTGGCATCGGATTTCGATTGTTTCTGGTTGAATGATTCCGTGAGTGAATGGGTGTCCGGGAAATATAACTTTTATCTGATTCTGAGATGTGGGCCCGAGGAGCATTTTGGTCATTTTACCTAATTTCGTGCCTTAGCTTGAATTAAACAGTGAAAATCAGTTGCATGAGATGTTATTTACGATATGTAATTGAATTGTATAGATTTGGGCCATTTGGAGTCGGCTACTGGTGGAAAACGTGTGGTTTCGAGTTGATATTGAGTCGGTTCGAGGTAAGTGGCTTGTCTAACTTTGTGTGGGGGACCTTTCCCCTTAGGATGTGATATTTGGTAGTTGAATGCCTTGTACGTGAGGTGACGAGCGCGTACTTGTGCTAATTGTTGAAAATCCGGTTTTACTTTAAATATTTAGATTGAGTTTCTTTCTTACCTGCTTTATTCTACTTGCAATTATAGCCTATGTTAGTTTAGAAAAGCATGCCTAGTTGACTTGAATTGCCTATTTGCTTAAGTTGCTTTAATTGTACTACGTGAAGCATGTTAGGCTAGAACTACTTGTTACCTTGTATTTTTGCACTCTATTTGAGAATGTCTTCTTGTTATGGCTGCGCATTTAGTTTGGGACTACGGGACGGTATCCTGGGAGGTCCCCCTGCATATTTACTTTGGGACTATGGGACGGTATCCCGGGAGATCCCCCTGCATATTTACTTTGGGACTATGGGACGGTATCCCGGGAGATCCCCCTGCACATTTACTTTGGGACTACGGGCCTGCACATTTACTTTGGCACTACGGGACGGTATCCCGGGAGATCCCCCTGCATATTTACTTTGGGACTACGGGACGGTATCCCGGGAGATCCCCCTGCATATTTACTTTGGGACTACGGGACAGTATCCCGGGAGATCCCCCTGCATATTTACTTTGGGACTACGGGACGGTATCCCGGGAGATCCCCCTGCATATTTACTTTGGGACTACGGGACGGTATCCCGGGAGATCCCCCTGCATATTTACTTTGGGACTACAGGACGGTATCCCAGGAGATCCCCCTGCATATTTACTTTGGGACTACAGGACGGTATCTCGGGAGATCCTCTAGACAATTGAGAAAAGGACTACAGGACGGTATCCTAGGAGATCCTCACTGTTACCATTGTTATTGAGTTGTTCATATCCCATGTTTAATCTGTTCTTGTGTTTTGTTATTTCCTTGTTGACCTATTTTACTTCACTGCTGTATTCATTATTACTGTTTGTTTTCATACTATAAATCCCTACTATATTTTTTAACTTCAGTAGGGCCCTGACCTTCCTCGTCACTACCCGACCGAGGTTAGTCTTGGCACTTACTGAGTACCGTTGTGGTGTACTCATGCCCTTTTATGCGCATGTTATTCATGTGCATATCCAGGTACCTCCACCCAGGCGCACTATCTCCGAGGTTGAGAGACATAGCAGAGACTTCGAGGTACATCTGCCGCGTCCGCAGACTAGGAGTCTCTATCTTATTCCAGCTTTAGTGGAAAGTTTTTCCTTCTTTTCAGTTGTTTAGACATTCTGGAGTTAGAGCAGTGTAGTACATTTCTGTTAGCCTGTGTTTTCCCGTGAGTTTCCGGGTTTTGGGGTGATATTGTAGACTTCCGCATTATTGGGTTGTATATGCCGAGCGGCATTTATATACAATCTTTCTTTAGTTGTTCAATCCGCAAGTTATGTTGTTTTTCGACATTGTTACGCTTACCTAGTTATAGGGACTAGGTGCCATCACGACATGTTCACAGAGGGCGAACTGGGGTCGTGACAACTAGCTTCTTAAATTTTTGTTTTTATATATAATATGTTTTATTGACTTGATGTTTATTAGCTTCTTGTTTTTTTATGATATGTTTTATTTTGGTGGCGATATCCTTGGTTTTCTTTTTTCTATGGTTCTTTTTTCGAGGATGCCAATTTTCTTTTTGAACCGGGTAATTTTTGGTAAATTTTTGTGTCGACTTTTCCCGATGATGGACAGCTAAGCGGCTTTCTTAAGGGAATTAGTCTTGTAGTTTAGATATAGTTTTTGTTAATTTAGGAAGAATAAGTGGTATGAGTTGGGGTTTGTGCCCACTGGCCAATTTGTGGCTTGCTTGGTACCCACATGATTTAAACCTCGGCATATGAATTCTTGATCTTTTTGAAAAAAATATGATTGAAGTAAAGATCATTGTCATGATTTTTAGACTCATTTTTTGGCTCTTTGATTCACTAAATAGTTTCTTAGGCTATATGTGACTTCTTTGAGTTCATTGGTTTCAATTGAATTTTGGATTTGTATTCCGCTTGAGTTTTCATGTGCCATGTGTAGTGAGATTTATTGTGAGTTCTAATTTGTAGTCTAGAACTTGCTCGTAATATGCTTCAAGGCGAAATCCTAGACTAACTTGGGTTGAAAAAACCGATATTGTGCCTCAAATTTCCTACCCTTGTATATTTTCCCTAGTCAACCCCTTTTGAACCTATAAGCTTTTTCTTTGGCAAACATGTTACAAGCTTTAACCCTTCGTTTTTATTAATTTATCTTTTGGCACCTACCTCCCTAAGTACTTTGAAAGTATAAACATAGGCTAAAACCCTAAGTTTGGGGGTGAGGTTGGAAAAGTTGTGATGTGGAAATTGCTTAAAGGGTGAAAGGTAATTTAAAAGAGAGAGAGAGAGAAAAAAAGAGTAATATTTGAGAAAAAAAACAAGGAAAAATAAGGAATTCTGAATAAATGGAAGACTAGGAGATGAAATAGAAAAACGATGAAAGGGTGGAAAAGTTCTTGAAGGAAGTGTACTTTGATTGCTGAAATATTTTAGTACTTTTTTCAGTCACTCTAACCAAAATTGTGCCTTAACTTAACCAAAAGCGTAAACAACAACCCTTTAAGTCCTAATTAATTTTGAACCAAGTTTTTCTACATTAGTAGAGAAATACATCAACTTGCGACATTGATAACGCTCAACTATGTCTAATAAAAGATTAAGCGGGCATTGCAAATATAATCCGAGGTATTATGCCCAGAGTCGATCCCACAGGGAATTTACGTATCAAGCAAGCTGTTAGAATACTCAACTGTCACTTGATGTTATTTAAATTACTAAAACTAAAGATTAACAATAAAGACCAACTACGCTAAGGTGTAAACAATTGTAATAAAGAGCTAAGGTTATGGTTTCCCCCGCCGGTGAATTTACTTCTCGGATACTTTATATAGCTTGATTAGTTG
>ML397986.1:0-39194 GCA_005239525.1 Nicotiana knightiana
TTTTTAGAAGAAACTGGTTCACACGTAAAAATTTTGTGCACATATATTTTATATTAATTTGAAGGACATATCCTTTGGGGTAAGCTTACAAAAATTGTAGTCATTATTCAAGTAAAATTAGTATTTAAATAATTCTAATTCTGATTAACTCCATTTGTCGCTATATTAGAAAATAATTAATTTTATAATAATTCTAAAAATTATTTTTAAAATATAAAATGATCGATACACGTTACGATTGGAGAACACGTATTTCTTCTTAATTTGAAGGGNGCCATCAATAAAAATAGTTATATTTTTTTAGAGATTTGGAATAAAGAGGGTCGTCATATAGTTTTTAGAAGAAACTGGTTCACACGTAAAAATTTTGTGCACATATATTTTATATTAATTTGAAGGACATATCCTTTGGGGTAAGCTTACAAAAATTGTAGTCATTATTCAAGTAAAATTAGTATTTAAATAATTCTAATTCTGATTAACTCCATTTGTCGCTATATTAGAAAATAATTAATTTTATAATAATTCTAAAAATTATTTTTAAAATATAAAATGATCGATACACGTTACGATTGGAGAACACGTATTTCTTCTTAATTTGAAGGGAATATCTTTTGAATTTTTTTTACAAAAATTGGATTCATTCCTGTAACATGATATTGAATCTAAAATGATTGATATATACACACACACACACACACACACACACACACACACACACACACACATATATATATATATATGTGTGTGTGTGTGTGTGTGTGTGTGTTGATAATTAAATTTTGATATTTATTATATATTTTTATTATGATTCTTCAAAAGGCCATCAATAAAAATAGTTATATTTTTTTAGAGATTTGGAATAAAGAGGGTCGTCATATAGTTTTTAGAAGAAACTGGTTCACACGTAAAAATTTTGTGCACATATATTTTATATTAATTTGAAAGACATATCCTTTGGGGTAAGCTTACAAAAATTGTAGTCATTTTTGTGACATAATAATAAATCTAACATGATCGAAATCGTTATATATTTTTATTGTAATCCTTCAAACAGTCATTAAATTAACACTAGTTAAAAAAATTGTATATTTCTTTTAGAGCTATATTAGAACAAAATCATATAGTTTCTAGGAAAAAAAAGAATAATTAAGTAACAATGTAAGGTTTAAAACTGACTATAATGAATGTGTATTTTACCACCAATAACTTATTACGTATATAAAAAATTATAGAGGGCCATTTATTTGAATAGATGAAAAATAAAAATAATAATAAATGTTAACTTATTTTGAATACTTATTATTTCATTCTTATTTCTTCAATTCTGAATTTTAACCAATTTAATTTTTAATACTATATTATAATTGATTCGACTTTATTTTCTAATTTCTTTCATCATCTGTGGTCTTTTTTTATTGAAACATATCTATTTAAGCCAAGTTTTTTGTCAACATGAAGTTAGTTTTACTTGTATGATGAATTTGAAAAATAATGAAATAATTTTTTTAATTAGCTATTCCAAATATTTAATTATTTATTTTCAGCAATAAAAAATATAAATTATATTTTATTGATTTAAATTCTTAATATTAGCTCATACCAAATTTCAAATATTTGATTATAATTATATTTTATCGAATAAAAAATCTTTTGTTAAATTGTAAGAAAATCAAATGAGTGGAAAATAGTTTTGTATATTTTAAAGTATTTTAGTATATAAAAGAGTTTCACCTAAATCAGAACATTTAAAAAGTTACTATGTCATGTAACGACCCGGTCTGTCGTTACGTAAAAACCTGCATTATAATTACCGTTATTGACTTGTTATAGATTGGTTATTCTATTATTGATGTGTTAGAGTTGATAGGCTTGAAATCAGAATGGTTATATGAGAATTCAGTCACTTAGTCCTTAAGAATAACCTTAAAATGAGAAAAGTCAACTAAGAGTTGACTTATTGGGAAACGACCTCGGAATGCGGATTTTATGGTTCGAATAGCTTCGTTAGGTGATTTGGGACTTAAGAGTGTGTTCGGAATATTTTTGTGATGTCCGGTGTAGAATTAGGCGTGAATTGGCGAAAGTTAGTTTTTGGCGATTTCCGGACGACAGTAGAAAATAGACTATCGGGGTCGGAATGAAATTCTGAAAGTTGGAACAGGTTCATAATGCCATTTTGGATGTGTCTGCAAAATTTCAGGTCAATCGGAGTTGTTTTGGATGGTTTCGGCATCATCAGTGAATTTTAGAAATTTCAAAGTTCTTAAGCTTGAATCCAATGTAAATTTGGTGTTTTGATGTTACTTTTGGTGTTGTGAGAGTGCAACTAAGTTTGAATGATGTTATGGGATGTGTTAGTAACTTTGGTTGGGGTTCCGAGGGGCTCGGGATTGATATCGGGTGGTTAACGGGCATTATTGGCCTTAGGAACCTACTGAAAAATCTTGTGTTTTGTTGCTGGTGTCCTTGTACGCGATTGCATGGATACATTTGCGATCGCGTAGTATAAATTGTGAGGGGCAGAATTTTACTCACTGCGATCACATAGGTGTGTTCGCGATCGCAGAGGTTGAGCAGTGCGATCGCGTGAGGAGTGTTGCGATTGCGTATGGATAAGGCAAGTGCGTGGGGGCGAGGTCGATTGGTCTTCGCGATCGCGTGAGGAGAGCTGCGATCGCGTGGGGTTGGAGCGTGGTGCTACGCGATCACGACAGGGAGTCCGTGATCGCGGTGAAGGAATCACTGGGCATAATTAATTAAACCCTTCCACAACTTAACCCTTATTTTACACCATTCATGTACGGGAAAAAGCTTTGGGGACGAATTTTGAAGAGGCAAATCCTTGTTCTTCATAGAGGTAAGTATTTTGATTATTAAAACTAGAACATGGATGATTATAGAATATAAAATAGTGTAAATTCTTGGAAATACAGTAGAAAAATAGGATTTTGGGGCTTGAGAATAAGAGACCTTTAGGGGTCGATTTGAGGGGTCAAACGGACTCCGATTTTGGTGTTCTTTACATGAACGGAATCGTGGGACGATGAAGAACAATTTTCTGTAAAAATTTCTGAGTTCCAGGATTTTTGAGTAAATTTCGATATTTTCAATTGGAAATTATTCCTTAAGCATATATTGATGATAAAAATCTGAACTTGGTAGATTTAAAGCACTCGGAGGCCGAATTTAGAGGCAAGGGAATTGCGGAGTAGTGTATTAGCCGGTTTTGAGGTAAGTAACGCATCCAAACTTGGAACTGAGGGTTCGAAACCCCAAACTATTTGATATTTGCTGTTAATTAAGGTGACGCACTTGTCAAGTGACGGGCATGCGGACGTTTACCGAATATTTGTAGCCTGGATCATCCCATGGCACTGCCTACTGGTTATCTCAGATTGATATTGTACTGTGAAGGTGGTAATTACCTTGAACGAAATAGAAATCATGCTAAGTATAAATGTTAGGGCTTCACGCCGATGTGTTTATACCGGAATGGTCGATTATTGCTGTCTCTATCGGTGATTATTGCTTTCATGTAGTTAGTCCTGTTATAGTATATGTTTCATGCCTCAGTCTTGTAAGTTGCTTGTTTATTCTATATTATCATTGGCTTGGGATGCATTGCATATGTTAGAGCATTTTAAGTGAGACTGGAAGGTACTAACTGAGAGAGGCCTGGAGCCTGGTTTTGAGACAGTTATGAGGGCGGACTGCACATCCCATCGATCCTGAAATCATGCCTTCGTTGGCTTGATATAGCGCTTGGGCTAGAAGGAGCCCCACCGGAGTCTATACACCCCCAGTGAGCGCACATATATTCCGGAGATGGATTTCTCCGTGGTTATTATGTTCCGGAGATGGATTTCTCCGTGGTTATTATGTTTCGGAGATGGATTTCTCCGTGGGGGCTGGATTGGCCTTTTCCTCAGTACTTGGTGACTGTGTCACTTGTGATCATGTAATATCAGGGATGGACTTCCCTGGGCCTGAAGGCCGTATTCTAGAACTGAGTGGACCATCTTATGAGAGAGTGATTAATGAGTACTCATCATTCATGTTTCTGTATGCATTCATGCTAGTATGCAGAGTTACAGACATATATTGATACATCATGTTTATTTCCTGATATATTACTGTCATGTCCAATTTATATACTATTGTTTGAATTATCGGAGGTCTAGTCCGTCACTACCTCTCAGCCCGTAGTTTGGTTTCGTTACTACTGAGTTGGTGTACTCACTTTACCCCCTGCACCTTGTGTGGAGATCCAGGTACAGAGGAATTCAGCTCGGGTCAGGGAGCACAACAATTTCATCAGAGTTGACGAGGTAGCAGCTGGCGGCCGTGATCTCGTCTTCTCTTTCCTTTCTACCTGTCGTATTTATTTTCAGACTATGTTAGTCATTTACTTTGATTGTATTAAGTATTAGCAGCTCATGACTGTGTGATACTGGATCCGGGATTAGTAGGATTTGGTCTTTTGAATTTTATAAACTGGTTTTCCCAAAATACTGGATTTATTATTATTATTATTATTATTATTGATTTCAGAATTTGTTAAAAAGGGGCATTTTATGGGAAATTGTATTTAGTTTGATAAAATGGGTGGCTTGCCTGGTTCCACGACAGGCACCATCACGACATCAGAAATGGGTTGTGACAAGTTGGTATCAAAGCGCTAGGTTAAATCGGTCTCACCAGTCATGAGCAGGTTTAGTAGAGTCTTGCGGATCGGTAGAGAGAGGTCTGTACTTATCTTCGAGAGGCTACAGAACCTTTAGGAAAAATCCCACATTCTTTAAATTCTATCGTGAGACTCTGTTGAGCTCTGAAACTAAACTTCTGATGTTTTCATTTTCTCACAGATGGTGAGGACTCGTGCTAATGATAGTGGTGACCAGATCCCAACAGGACCAGCCCGAGGTCGAGGCCGTGGCAGAGGGAGGAGTGCAGCCCGCACAGCAGCCGGGGCAGCACCTGTGGACCCTCCCGTTACTCAGGAGCAGGTCCCCGCATCTGAGATTCCAGCGGGGCAGACTCAGGCACCAGTAGTGCCCATTGTGATTCCGGGTCTTCAGGAGACCCTAGCCAGATTTTGACAGTGTGCACCAGCTTGGCACAGGCCGTCACTATGTCCACTACTGATACTACTTCTCAGGCCGGGGAAGGCATCCAGACTCCAGCTGCCCGGACACAGGTCACCCAGGGACTTCAGACACCTGGGGCAGCCCCAGTGCAGCAGATTGATCTGGCACAGAATTATGTGGTCCCAGCCTTAGCTGATGATGAGCATCGTAGGTTGGAGAGGTTCAGCAGACTCCAGCCTCCGACTTTTAGGGGTACAGAGGGCGAGGATGCCCAGGCTTTCTTGGACAAGTGTCAGAGGATACTACGTACTGCAGGGATATTAGAGGCCAGCGGGGTTCCATTCACTACATTCCAGTTTTCAGGAGCTGCACTTGCTTGGTGGGAGGCCTATGAGAGGCGTAGACTCGCTGATGCAGCACCCCTTACATGGCACCAGTTCTCCATTCTCTTTCTGGAGAAGTATATACCACAGTATCGCAGAGAGGAGCTGCGCAGAGAGTTCGAGCAGTTGCGTCAGGGAGACATGACCATGACGCAGTATGAGATGAGGTTCTCTGAGTTAGCCCGTCATGCCATCTGGCTAGTTCCCACAAACAGGGAGAGGATTCGGAGATTTGTTGATGGTCTTGCTTACTAGCTACGAGTTTTTCTGACTAAGGAGAGGGTATCCGGTGCTTCTTTTGAGGAGGTAGTTGACATAGCCAGGGAGATTGAGTCAGTGCACCGACAAGAGCGTGTTGAGAGAGAGGCCAAGAGGCCTCGAGGTTCTGGTAATTATAGTGGTGATCACTCGGGAGGTCAGTCTCGGCACAACAGAGGTAGGCCATTCGGGCCTCCTCCGCTAGCCCGTCTAGCTTACAGTGGTGCTTCATCAGGACACGGTCCCCGTAGCTCTCATTCGGACCGTTCCTCATTCAGTGCACTTCCAGCCCAGAGCTCATCTCGGCTACCATCAGTTCAGGGTTCCTCAACACATGGTTCTTCTAGCAGCTACCCAGGTCCTAGGGGTTCCCTTCAGCCCCCATCGCCAATTGCTTGTAGAGGTTGTTTCGAGTTTGGGGGTCCGGGTCACATCAAAAGGTATTGTCCCCGCCTTTCTGGTAGTTCATTTCAGCACATGAACCAGCCTCCAACTTCAGCACCAGTTTCTACACCACCAGCTCAAGCAGCCAGGGGTGGAGGTCAGTCAGGCAGAGGCCGCCCCAGAGGGGAAGGTCGGTTAGGTGGAGGGCAGGCCCGTTTCTATCCACTTTCGGGGTAGACCAGATGCCATAGCTTCAGATGCAGTGATTACAGGTATTATCTCAGTCTGTCACCGGGGTGCTGCAGTATTATTTAATCATGGTTCTACGTATTCATATGTTTCTTCATACTTTGCACATTTCTTGGATACACCCCGTGAGTCCTTGTTTTCAGCTGTTCATGTGTCGACTCCGGTGGGGGATACTGTTGTGGTAGACCGGGTGTACCGGTCTTGTATTATATCTATTGGGGTCGGGAGACCCGGGCAGATCTATTATTACTTAGCATGGTTGACTTCGATGTGATTTTAGGCATGGATTGGCTATCTCCATACCATGCGGTTCTCGGCTGTCACGCCAAGACCGTGACCTTAGTGATGCCCAGATTGCCAAGGATTGAGTGGAGAGGTTCAGTGGAGTACGTGCCTAGCTGGGTGACTTCCTTTCTGAAGGCTCATCGTATGATTGGGAAGGGGTGTGAGTGTTATCTGGCCTTTGTGAGGGATTTTAGTAGTGAGACTCCTTTCATTGATTCTATTCCCATGGTCCGTGAGTTCCCGAACGTTTTCCCAGTAGACCTGCCAGGCATGCCACCTGACAGGGACATTGATTTTGGTATCAACTTATTGCCTGAGACCCAGCCTATCTCTATTCCTCCTTACCGCATGGCCCCAGCAGAGTTGAAGGAATTGAAGGAACAACTTCAGGAACTCCTAGATAAGGGGTTCATTCGGCCTAGTGTATCGCCTTGGGGTGCACCGGTGTTATTCGTAAAGAAGAATGATGGATCCATGCGTATGTGCATTGACTATATGCAGCTGAACAAGGTTACGGTGAAGAACCGGTATCCTTTGCCTCATATTGATGACTTGTTCGATCAGCTTCAGGGAGCTAGGGTGTTCTCTAAGATCGACTTGAGGTCTGGGTACCATCAACTGAAGATTCGGGATTCTGATATTCCGAAGGCTGCTTTTAGGACCAAATATGGTCACTATGAGTTTCTGGTTATGTCTTTTGGGATGACAAATGCCCCAGTCGCGTTCATGCATTTGATGAACATCATGTTTCAGCCTTACCTTGATTTGTTCGTTATTGTGTTCATTGATGACATCCTGATGTACTCTCGTAGCCAGGAGGAGAACGCTCAGCATTTGAGGGTTGTGTTGCAGAGATTGAGGGAGGAGAAGCTTTATGAAAAGTTCTCCAAATGTGAGTTTTGGCTTGGTTCAGTAGCTTTCTTGGGCCACATAGTGTTTAGTGAGGGTATTCAGGTGGACCTGAAGAAGATAGAGGCGGTGCAGAGTTGGCCTAGACCGTCCTCAGCTATGGAGATTAGGAGTTTCTTGGGTTTGGCGGGTTATTACCGTCTCTTTGTGGAGGAATTTTCTTCTATTGCTTCACCTTTGACCAGATTAACCCAGAAGGGTGCTCCATTCAGATGGTCCGATGAGTGCAAGGAGAGCTTTCAGAAGCTCAAGTCAGCATTGACTACAGCTTCAGTATTGGTATTACCTACAGGTTCGGGTTCTTACACAGTCTATTGTGATGCTTCTAGAGTTGGATTGGGAGCGGTTTTGATGCAGGACGGTAGGGTGATTGCCTACGCGTCCAGATAGTTGAAGGTACATGAGAAGAATTATTCGGTGCATGATCTTGAGTTAGCTGCCATTGTTCATGCCTTAAAGATTTGGCCGCATTACTTGTATGAGGTACAGTGTGAGATTTTCATTGACCATCGTAGCTTGCAGTATCTGCTAAGGTATAAGGGCTTGAATTTGCGTCGGAGGAGATGGTTAGAGCTTCTTAAAGACTATGACGGGAAAGGCCAATGTAGTGGCTGATGCCTTGAGTCGCAAAGCCGAGAGTTTGGGGAGCCTGGCTTACCTTTCAGTAGCAGAGCGACCATTAGCACTTGATGTTCAGGATTTAGCGGGACAGTTGGTGAGATTGGATTTGTCAGACCCTCCGCGAGTGGTAGCTAGCATGGCTTCCCGGTCTTCTTTATATGATCAGATTAAGGCACGATAGTATTATGACCGCCACATGTTAGTTCTTCAGGATAGAGTTCGTCGGGGGGATACCCGGGATGTGACTATTGATGATGACGGGGTTATGAGGATGCAGGGCCATATTTGCGTGCCCAATGTGGGTGGTATTCAGGAGTTAATATTAGTAGAGGCTCATAGTTCGCGGTATTCTATTCATCCGGGTGCCGCGAAGATGTACCGGGATCTGAGGCAGCAGTATTGGTGGAGGCGGATGAAGAAAGATATTGTTGAGTATGTAGCACGGTGTCTCAACTGCCATCAGGTCAAGTATGAGCACCAGAGACCAGGTGGATTACTTCAGAGGTTAGATATTCCGGAGTGGAAGTGGGAGCGGATCACCATGGACTTTGTAGTTGGACTTCCACGAAATTCTAAGAGTTTTGATGATATTTGGGTCATTATGGATAGATTGAACAAGTCTGCGCACTTCATTCTTGTTAGCACTTCTTATACTTCAGAGCGGTTAGCTGGTATTTACATTAAGGGGATTGTCCGATTGCATGGAGTTCCGATTTCTATTATTTCTGATAGAGGTACTCAGTTCACATCTCAAATTTGGAGGGCCGTAGAGAGAGGTATATGTACTGAGGTAGAGTTGAGCACTACACTCATCCTCAAACCGACAGGTAGTCGGAAATGACTATTCAGATTTTGGAGGACATGTTACGGGCTTTTGTGATTGATTTTGGTGGTTCAAGGGATCAGTTTTTGCCATTAGTGGAGTTTGCGTATAATAACAGCTACCAGTCCAGTATTCAGATGGCCCCGTATGAGGCTTTATATGGTAGGAGGTGTAGATCGCCGGTTGGTTTGAGCCTGGTGAGGCTAAGTTATTGGGCACAGGTTTGATTCAGGATGCGTTGGAGAAGGTGAAGTTGATTCAGGAGCGACTTCGCATGACGCAGTCTAGGCAGAAGAGTTATGCTGATCAGAAGGTTTGGGATGTGACTTTTATGGAAGGGGATAAGGTACTGCTGAAGGTATCACCCATGAAGGGTGTTATGAGGTTCGGAAAGAGAGGAAAGCTAAGTCTGCGGTTTATTGGTCCCTTCGAGGTGCTTCAGAAGGTTTAAGAGGTGGCTTATAGACTTGCCTTGCCACCCAGTCTATCGAGTGTTGATCTGGTATTCCATGTGTCGATGCTCAGAAAATATATTGGTGACCCGTCTCATGTGTTAGACTTCGGCACAGTTCAACTCGAGGATGATATGTCTTATGAGGTAGAGCTAGTGACTATTTTGGCTCGCGAGGTAAGAAAGTTGAGGTCAAAGGAGATAACTTCAGTGAAGGTGCAGTGGAGAGGTCAGCCAATGGAGGAGGCTACTTGGGAGACAGAGCGGGGGATGTAGAGCAAATATCCTCACTTGTTTGACACTCTTGGTATGTTTCTAGACCCGTTCGAGGACGAAAGATTGTTTAAGACGGGTCGTTACGTAAAAACTTGCATTATAATTACTGTTATTGACTTGTTATAGATTGATTATTCTATTATTGATGTGTTAGAGTTGATAAGCTTGAAATCGGAATGGATATATGAGAATTCGGTCATTTAGCCCTTAAGAATAGCCTTAAAATGAGAAAAGTCAACTAAGAGTCGACTTATTGGGAAACAACCTCAGAATGCGGATTTTATGGTTCGAATAGCTTCGTTAGGTGATTTGGGACTTAGGAGTGTATTCGGAATATTTTTGTGATGTCCGGTGTAGAATTAGGCTTGAATTGGCGAAAGTTAGTTTTTGGCAATTTTCGGACGGCAGTAGCAAATAGGATATCGGGGTCGGAATGGAATTCTGACAGTTGGAACAGGTTCGTAATGCCATTTTGGATATGTCTGCAAAATTTCAGGTCAATCGGATTTCAGCATCATCGGTGGATTTTAGAAATTTCAAAGTTCTTAGGCTTGAATCCAATGTAAATTTGGTGTTTTGATGTTAATTTTGGTGTTGTGAGAGTGCAATTAAGTTTGAATGATGTTATGGGATGTGTTGGTAACTTTGGTTGGGGTCTCGAGGGGCTCGGGATTGATATCGGGTGGTTAACGGGCATTTTTGGCCTTAGGAACCTACTGAAAAATCTGGTGTTCTGTTACTGGTGTCCTAGTACGCGATCGCAGGGATACATTCGCGATCACAGGGATACATTCGCGATCTCGTAGTGCAAATTGTGAGGGGCAGAATTTTACTCTCTGCAATCGTATAGGTGTGTTCGCGATCGCAGAGGTTGAGCAGGTTGAGTGTTGGGATCGCGTGAGGAGTGTTGCGATCGCGTAGGGATAAGGCAGGCGCGTGGGGGCGAGGTTGATTGGTCCTCGAGATCGCGTGGGGTTGGAGCGTGGTGCTACGTGATCACGACAGGGAGTCCGCAATCGCGGTGAAGGAATCACTGGTCATAATTAATTAAACCCTTCCGTGACTTAACCCTTATTTTACACCATTCTTGTACGGGAAAGCTTCGGGGACGAATTTTGAAGAGGGAAATCCTTATTCTTCATAGAGGTAAATATTTTGATTATTAAAACTCGATCATGGATGATTATAGAACATAAAACCAGTGTAAATTCGTGGAGAAACAGTAGAAAATTGGGATTTTGGGGCTTGAGACTTTAGGGGTCGAGGGCCCGGGGGTCGGATTTTGACCGGTTTCGGATTTTTGGGTGAATTTCGATATTTTCAATTGGAAATTGTTCCTTAAGCATATATTGATGATAAAAATCTGAACTTGGTAGATTTGAAGCACTCGCGAATTTAGAGGCAAGGGCATTGCAGAGTAGTGTATTAGCCGGTTTTGAGGTAAGTAACGCTTCCAAACTTGGAACTGAGGGTTCGAAACCCCAAACTATTTGATATTTTCTGTTAATAAAGGTGACGCACTTGCCAAGTGACGGGCATGCGGGCGTTTACTGAATATTTGTAGCCTGGCTCATCCCATGGCACTGTTTACTGGTTATCTTAGATTGATATTGTACTGTGAAGGTGGTAATTACCTTGAACGAAATAGAAATCATACTAAGTATAAATGTTAAGGCTTCACGCCGATGTGTTTAGACTGAAATGGTCAATTATTGCAATCTCTATCTGTGATTATTGTTTTCATGTACTCAGTCCTGTTATAGTATATGTTTCATGCCTCAGTCTCGTAAGTTGCTAGTTTATTCTATATTATCATCGGTTTGGGCTGCATTGCATATGCTAGAGCATTTTAATTGAGACTGGAAGGTACCGACTGAGTGAGGCCTGGAGCCTGGTTTTGAGACAGTTATGAGGTCGTACTGCACACCGCATCGATCCTGAAATTATGCCTTCGTTGGCTTGATATAGCGCTTGGGCTAGAAGGAGCCCCACCGGAGTCTATACACCCCCAGTGAGCGCACATATATTCCGGAGATGGATTTCTTCGTGGTTATTATGTTCCGGAGATGGATTTCTCCGTGGTTATTATGTTCCGGAGATGGATTTCTCCGTGGGGGCTGGATTGGCCTTTTCCTCAGTACTTGGTGACTGTGTCACTTGTGATAATGTAATATCAGGGATGGACTTCCCTGGGCCTGAAGGCCGTATTCTAGTACTGAGTTGACCATCTTATGAGAGAGTGATTAATGAGTACGCATCATTCATGGTTCTATATGCATTCATGCTAGTATGCAGAGTTACAGACATATCTTGATACATCGTGTTTATTTCCTGATATATTACTGGCATGTCCAATTTATATACTGTTGTTTGAATTATCGGAGGTCTAGTCTGTCACTACCTCTCAGCCCGTTGTTTGGTTTCGTTACTACTGGGTTGGTGTACTCACATTATCCCCTGCACCTTGTGTACAGATCCAGGTACAGAGGAATGCAGCTCGGGTCAGGGAGCACAGCAGTTTCATCAGAGTTGACGAGGTAGCAGCTGGCGACCGTGATCTCGTCTTCCCTTTCCTTTCTACTTGGCATATTTATTTTCAGACTATGTTAGTCATTTCTTTTGATTGTATAAAGTATTAGCAGCTCATGACTCCGTGACACTGGATCCGGGATTAGTAGGATTTGGTCTTTTGAATTTTATGAACTGGTTTTCCCAAAATACTGGATTTATTATTATTATTATTATTATTATTTATTTCAGAATTTGTTAAAAAGGGAAATTTTATGGGAAATTGTATTTAGTTAGATAAAATGGGTGGCTTGCCTGGTTCCACGACAGGCGCCATCACGACACCGGAAATGGGTCGTGGCATGTCATCTTCCAAGAACGTCATACGTCCTCTTTCTTGAATTCTTGGTATCTGTCCAAAGGAATAAACTTCTAAAAACCAAGTGGTTACGTCCTATTTGGTTAGTATTCTGAATTCTTTCCTTTTCTTGCCATTTATATATAATTTATTTAAGTGTAAAAATTTACACAAAATAAAATGTCAATATGTTGAAGTTCTAAATATTTAATTTTTCTACATAATCCAAATAAGAAATAATGTAATATATACATTTAGTTGATTTTGTAGTCCTAAATATTAGGAAAATAATTAAATGAGTATTCCTACATATTAGGAAAATAAATAAGTTATTATTTTATCCAACATAAACTTTATGTTTAAAAGGTAAAAAAGACGAACAACATTTCGTTAAAGGCTTTCGTGCTTTTAATATAACTAGTTTTAGGATACGGGCGATTCGCGTGTACCCTACTCAATATCAATAAGTATAAATTTTTTAAAATTACATAAATATTATTAATAAAATGGTTGAATTTTTAAATAACTTTTTTTATTGTCACGACTCATTTTCGGAGTCGTGATGGCGCCTGTCGTGGAAGGCACGCCACTCATTTTATCTAACTAAAAACAAATTCTCATAAAATGCCCCTTTTTAACAAATTCTTAAATCAATAATAAAATAATAAATCCAGTATTTTGGGAAAAACAGTTAGAGAAAAAAAAAACTCAAAAGACCAAATCCTAGCTATTCCGGATCCAGTGTCACACAGTCATGAGCTTCTAATACTAAATAAAATCAAAATAAATGACTAACATAGTCTGAAAATGAATGCGATAGGCAGGAAGGAAAGAGAAGACGAGACCACGGTCGCCATCTGCTACCTCGTCAACTCTGATGAAACTAATGTGCTCCCTGACCCGAGCTGAACTCCTCTGTACCTAGATCTGTACACAAGGTGCATGGGGTAACGTGAGTACTCCAACTCAGTAGTAATGAAACCAAACTACGGGCTGAGAGGTAGTGACGAACTAAACCTCCGACAATTCAAACAACAGTGTATAAATTGGACATGATAGTCATATATCAGGAAATAAATACGATGTATCAAGATATGTCTGTAACCCTGCATACTAGCATGAACGCATATGGAATCATTAATGACGTGTACTCATTAATCGAGCTCTCATAAGGTGGTCCACTCAGTACCAGAATACGGTCTTCAGGCCCAGGGAAGTCCATCCCGGATATTACATGAACACGAGTGACACAGTCACCAAGTACTCAGGAAAACGGTTGATCCAGCCCCCACGGAGAAATCCATCTCCGGAACATAATAACCACGGAGAAATCCATCTCCGGAACATAACAACCACGGAGAAATCCATCTCCGGAATATCTGTGCGCTTACTGGGGGTGTATAGACTCTGGAGGGGCTCCTTTCAGCCCAAGCTCTATATGAAGCCAACGAAGGCATGATTTAAGGATCGATGCGGTGTGCAAACCGACCTCATAACTGTCTCAAACTAGGCTCTAAGCCTCACTCAGTCAGTACCTTCTAGTGTCACTTAGAATGCTCTAATATATGCAATGCAGCCCAAACCCATGATAATATAAATAAACTAGCAACTTATGAGACTGAGGCATGAAACATATACTATAACAGGACTGAGTACATGAAAGCAATAATCACAGATAGAGACAGTAATAATCGACCATTCCAGTCTAAACACATCGGCGTGAAGCCTTAACATTTATACTTAGCATGATTTCTATTTCGTTCAAGGTAATTACCACCTTCACAGTACAATATCAATCTGAGATAACCAGTAGACAGTGTCATGGGATGAGTCAGGTTACAAATATTCGGTAAACGCCCGCATGCCCGTCACTTGGCAAGTGCGTCACCTTAATTAACAACAAATATCAAATAGTTTGGGGTTTCGAACCCTCAGTTCCAAGTTTGGAAGCGTTACTTACCTCAAAACCGGCTAATATACTACTCTGGAATTCCCTTGCCTCTAAATTCGGCCTCTGAGTGATCCAAATCTACCAAGTTCAGATTTTTATCATCAATATATGCTTAAGGAATAATTTTCAATTGAAAATATCGAAATTCACCCAAAAATCCGAAACCGGTCAAAACCCGACTCCCAGGCCCACGTCCCAAAACTCAGAATTTTTACAGAAAAGTGTTCTTCATCCTCCCAAGATTCCGTTCATATAAAGAACACCAAAATCGGAGTCCGTTTGACCTCGCAAATCGACCCCTAAATGCCTCTTATTCTCAAGCCCCAAAATCCCATTTTTCTACTGTTTTCCCACGAATTTACACTGGTTTTATGTTCTATAATCATCTATGATCGAGTTTTAATAATCAAAATACTTACCTCTATGAAGAACAAGGATTTCCCTCTTCAAAATTCGTCCCCAAAGCTTTTTTCCGTACAAGAATAGTGTAAAATAAAGGTTAAGTCGCGCAAGGGTTTAATTAATTATGCCCAGTGATTTCTTCACTGCGATCACGGACTCCTTGTCGCGATCGCGTAGCACCACTCTCCAACCCCAGGCGATCGCAGCTCTCCTCACACGTTCGCGAAGACCAATTGACCATGCCCCCACGCGCCTGCCTTATCCCTACGCGTTCGCAACACTCCTCACGCGATCGCACTGTTCAACCTGCTCAACCTCTGCGATCGCGAACTCACCTATGCGATCGCAGAGAGCAAAATTCTTCCCCTCTTAAATTGCACTACGCGATCGCGAATGTATCCCTGCGATTGCATACAAGGACACCAACAACAAAACACCATATTTTCCACCAGATTCCTAAGGCCAAAAATGCCCGTTAACCACCCGATATCAACCCCGAGCCCCTCGAGAACCCAACGAAAGTTACCAACACATCCCATAACATCATTCAAACTTAGTTGCACTCTCAAAACTAACATCAAAACACCAAATTTATTTTGAATTCAAGCCTAAGAACTGTGAAATTTCTAAAATCCACCGATGATGCTGAAATCATCCAGAACAACTCCGATTGACCTGAAATTTTGCAGACACATCCAAAATCGCATTACGAACATGTTCCAACTGTCGGAATTCCATTCCGACCCCGATAGCCTATTTTCCACTGCCGTCCGAAAATCGCCAAAAACTAACTTCGCCAATTCAAGCCTAATTCTACACCGGACATCACAAAAATATTCTTAACACACTCCTAAGTCCCAAATCACCTAACGAAGCTATCCGAGCCATAAAATCCGCATTCTGAGGTCGTTTCCTAATAAGTCAACTCTTAGTTGACTTTTTCCAGATAAGGTTATCTTTTAAAGACTAAGTTACTGAATTCTCATTTAACCATTCTGATTTCAAGCCTATCGACTCTAACACATCAATAATAGAATAACCAATCCATGACAAGTCAACGACAACAATAAAAATACAAGTTCTACGTAACGACAAACTGGGTCATTACATTCTCCCCCACTTAAACATATGTTCGTCCTTAAATGTGCCTAGAGTTGTTCCAACACCACCAAAATTTGTTGTGTAACCTTCCATGCACATATTCGGAGGTGATCCCATGTCACCTTTCCCCATCTACGTCCGATAACACAACATAACTAAAATTTCATTATCAAATCCTAACCCATAGGCCTTAAAACCAAGTTTCCACTTCTGAAATAATATACAAGTTCAAATTTCCACGACTATAAGCTGAAATAGTCTGAACACGTTGTATCAACCCATATCCGTAACCCAAGATGAAATCACATAATATACCGCGTGGCTCAACCACTCAAAGCAATAACTCCTAACCTCAATAGCTATTCAAACAACTCAATACCGGTACATACTCTCTTATCAAACCATGCCTCGTTCTAACACTTCCATATACTGCCGATGATGGCAGAAACACGTATAAACTAGTAACCATTCGCCCGATCAATATCAATACCATCCAGAGCCTTAACTTGTGCAACTTGTGCACTCAATAACCACATACCAAGAGTTCAATTCATTAAATAAAGAAGACTCGCACGAGAGGGCTATCCTGACACTAACACTTACCATTACCACATCATACTAAAAGCCTGATACACATCGTGAAACCATATCACACAAATCTTACACCAAGGATCATACCTCTACCTAACCGAGCTGCAAAACTTGATCCCATCCAATCGCTGGACCACATGACACACTCCAAACCACCTTGGTCAAAATCAATAACCATGCAAAATTCGACATCAATTACTCAAAGCGCATTGACATAATCACGGGAAATCGAACGATACCGTGCCACCCGAACCAGAAAGAACATAACCAACACGTCTCAATCATGCAACACCCAATTACTTACCTTACTCAAATCTCGCTATACAGCCCCGATAAGACTACATCATATGCACATCTATAACCAACGATCACAACTCCTCGAACACTGAAAGGTGACTCATAGATCGCTCCAAGATACGAATAAGCTCAATGACAATCGAATGGTACATCCCTCAACAATAGCATTTCGGAGTCAACAATTCTGACTCGGTGCAGGACACACACCCATACTGGCCTACTAATAACTGCAAGTCAACTCTGGTCACCCTTAACAGGTAGACAACTCTTCGAACGTTCATAATGACTGAATCATGACATATACTAACACCTGACTAGCTTTGCTCGCATCTTCGCAGTTCACAACTACAAAAATAACCCGTTCATGAAAACTCACATTCTCAAAATCCATGAGGCACACCAATTATAATATCTGACCCTAATTCCACCACTCAAATATATAACACATCCCTGATGCTCAATCATTCCACGAGGGATACCCCCATAATTCCTCTGTGTCACCAAGAAACCTTGAATACCAGCAGTCGATCCAACAAGAGAGTGTCGTAACACCAATAAAGCACCCTTATTCAAACACATTGCCTTAACCACATTGTCCTTAATGAATGTATACTCTCACCCAGCCACCTAATAGTGGTATCCTTTACCTAATCATCTGAAACTGCCAGTTCTGACCTTCCTTCCAGAATTGAACCGCGACCTCACATATGCCACTCTCCACCATACACAAAATACCGCATACGCCATGCAATCCTATGATAAATATGAGAACTTCATGCTCCCTTCCTAGCCACAATAACTACGCACCCAACTAGCCAAGAACTTTCCGTTCGATCTCATCTAGAAGCAAAGTCACTATACATCACCTGGCCCTCACGCCCATAGAAATACACATCTCCAACCGTGGTAGAAATCATTAAGAACTCCCGAATCACACTTGTACAACACCAAACCGTCAGGACTGAATCCTTCTAACTCAACCAAGCTACGCATGCCACCAAATTCCAAGAGAATTGCTAATAAACACATGTACCAACTCATTACCTTATAAACACCCAAAGAACTAACCATACCCCTTATCGTCCCGATCCGACCTACTACCAAGATGTCCTATTTATTCAAGTTCCTTCTGACTTACCTTCGAATTGATACATCTCCTTGCCATAATACCACAATCCTCAATCCCGACTCACCGCACAAAACCCGAGCATAAAAATATACCATCTAAGGCTCATAGGCCGCTGAATACTCCCTCAATTATCCCCAAATGCACCACATTAGAAATAATTACCCTGAAGAGACTTCCTACGAATTTAAATTCATTACCTTCACTTTCCTGATACTTGTGGATAGAATCCATGAAAATGCAAATACATCACAAGCCTTGACACTTTTCCCGTAAATCTCAGTTCTTGCCCTTCTCACACCTTTAAGATCCTCGATCGCTACATATCACCTTGAATCCGTCTGAACCATTCTCGAACGCCATTTACTCTACGAAATTTCAGTTACACTAACCAAGTAACCAGAACGACCTTACCCCGCTTGCAATCCACATACTAGGAAAGTAATCCATGCCTTTGAAGCAACAAGCACGCTCATACATTGCACATTCTACACTTACCAGTACAACTTTATGATAAAATGAATTCCACTATCCGTAAAGTACATTACAACTTGTATCGAAGAAATTTCCATTACTCGAGTCATTCCCTGACTCCACCTCTGTAGGTTATAGAGGATTCACCAACATACCTCGAACCGAAACCAATACAACACATAATCATGTAATCAACTTATCAATAACAAACTCCCCCACTTGGCTCAAAGCCAAGGATCACGACAAACAAGACTATGCCCACCCATTATCACTGCCACCATGTTGTGGTGGGATTCAACTAAATCCTCCATAAGCTTATATGACTCAAACCATCTAACACTCAAATCAATTTCCAATCTCGCATCCACCATTGTGATGGTCATGACAACTCCCACAAGCGATCTAAACTCAAACTGCAGCATGCATCATTTACTGATAGAGAGAACTTACCACAGATAAACACAAGGGTCACACACCTCAGGACCACCAGCAAGAGATACCCCTACCTGCTAAATCTCAAAATGTCATCTCCCTATACACTTCCGAATATCATAGCTATCACACAATCACTATACCTTCTTACAATAGAACACAACCATTGCCTGCCCTCTAGACATCCATAAGCGGTATAAGAACCTGAAGCTGATGGCAATACTAACACTAGAGCTGTGGTCCAGGAATTCTTGAGCTTCTAGAAGCTCCACTCACATTCGTCTGACCACATAGATACCTTCGCTGGGCACCACGTGTCCCTAGAATGCTACTGAACTAAGCCAACAATTCACACATAGTGAACTTCGCACAAGGCTTCTCCCCCTTATCTCCTTGTAATACCATCATCAAGTGCCGGGTATGCTATCCCTGGCTACGAGAGTACGACAGTATGCCATCAATAATTACAATAACAAAGGAGTTATAACACCGCTAGATACACCGTCGATCAAATACATGAACGCTGCTGAGACATTGGCCAACCCAAAAGACATCACCATGAGCTCATAACACAACAGAAAAATCTACTTCACTCCACAACTAAACCACACGAGAGGTCCTTCAATACACTCACAACTCGAAGCCATATTCCAACTCAATATAGACGTCAATTACTCAATAGTTCTTGCTACATCTCCCGCCAATTCATTTTTTTGTCACAATCAAACACCCTGAACACATCTAACCATAAAATCACACTCAACACATAGTCATCTAGTCACAAAGTTCCATTAATAAAGACACAAACGGACATATAAGTCCCCAACATATGTGCTCACACAAATGAAATATCGGCACTCAAGCTACAGACAAAAATCCGGCCTCAAGTCTTCCAGACTGGCCCCAAACATGCTAAAATCACATCCCATCCATGGAAGTCACAAACCATCGGTGCACGGCTGATACTGAGCGCTCACGTGCGCGTTTGAATACATGAAAGGAGTTCAAAGAATTACACTTCCGGTTGAATCAATGGATTCGCACGACAAGAGTTCAAGAATGTGAGCTTTTTTCCTAAAGTTTCTGTAGCCTCTCGAAGATAAGTACAGACGTCTCTGTACCGATCCGTAAGACTCTACTAAACCTGCTCATGACTGGTGAGACCTATTTAACCTAGAGCTCTGATACTAACTTGTCACGACCCATTTCTGGAGTCGTGATGGCGCCTGTCGTGGAACCAGGCAAGCCACTCATTTTATCTAACTAAAAAAAAATTCCCATAAAATACCCCTTTTTAACAAATTCTGAAAATCAATAATAAAATAATAAATCTAGTATTTTGGGAAAAACAGTTAAAAAAAAAACTCAAAAGACCAAATCCTACAAATCCCGGATCTAGTGTCACACAGTCATGAGCTGCTAATACTAAATAAAATTAAAAGAAATCACTAACATAGTCTGAAAATGAATGCAGCAGGTAGAAAGGAAAGAGAAGACGAGACCACGGTCGCCAGCTGCTACCTTGTTAACTCTGATGAAACTAATGTGCTCCCTGACCCGAGCTGAACTCCTCTGTACCTGGATCTGCACATAAGGTGCATGGGGTAACATGAGTACTCCAACTCAGTAATAACGAAACCAAACTACGGGCTGAGAGGTAGTGACGAACTAAACCTCCGACAATTCGAACAACGGTATATAAATTGGACATGGCAGTCATATATCAAGAAATAAATACGATGTATCAAGATATGTCTGTAACCCTATATACTAGCATGAATGCATATGGAATCATGAATTATGTGTACTCATTAATCGAGCTTTCATAAGGTGGTCCACTCAGTACTAGAATACGGCCTTCAGGCCTAGGGAAGTCCATCTCGGATATTACATAAACACGAGTGACACAATCACCAAGTACTGAGGAAAACGGCTGATCCAGCCCCAAATCCATCTCCGGAACATAATAACCACGGAGAAATCCATCTCTGGAACATAACAACCACAGAGAAATCCATCTCTGGAACATAATAACCACGGAGAAATCCATCTCCGGAACATAACAACCACGGAGAAATCCATCTCCGGAATATCTGTGCGCTCACTGGGGGTGTATAGACTCCGGAGGGGCTCCTTTAAGCCCAAGCGCTATATGAAGACAACGAAGGGATAATTTAAGGATCGCTGCGATGTGCAGTCCGACCTCATAACTGTCTCAAACTAGGCTCTAAGCCTCACTCAGTCAGTACCTTCCAGTCTCATTTAGAATGCTCTAATATATACAATGCAGCCCAAACCAATGATAATATAAATAAACTAGCAACTTATGAGACTGAGGCATGAAGCATATACTATAATAGGACTGAGTACATGAAAGCAATAATCACAGATAGAGACAACAATAATCGACCATTCCGATCTAAACACATCGGCGTGAAGCCTTAACATTTATACTTAGCATGATTTCTATTTCGTTCAAGGTAATTACAACCTTCACAGTACAATATCAATCTGAGATAACCAGTACAGTGTCATGGGATGAGTCAGGATACAAATATTCGGTAAACGCCCGCATGCCCGTCACTTGGCAAGTACATCACCTTAATTAACAACAAATATCAAATAGATTGAGGTTTCGAACCCTCAGTTCCAAGTTTGGAAGTGTTACTTACCTCAAAACCGGCTAATACACTACTACGCAATGCCCTTGCCTCTAAATTCAGCCTCCGAGTGCTCCAAATCTACTAAGTTCAGATTTTTATCATCAATATATGCTTAAGGAACAATTTTAAATTGAAAATATCGAATTTCACCCAAAAATCCGAAACCGGTCAAAACCCAACCCCTGGGCCCGCGTCCCAAAACTCAGAAAATTTTACGGAAAAGTGTTCTTCATCCTCCCACGATTATGTTCATATAAAGAACACCAAAATCTTAGTCCGTTTGACCCCTCAAATCGACCCCTAAAGGTCTCTTATTCTCAAGCCCCAAAATCCCATTTTCTACTGTTTTTCTACGAATTTACACTGGTTTTATGTTCTATAATCATCCATGATCGAGTTTTAATAATCAAAATACTTAACTCTATGGAGAACAAGGATTTCCCTCCTCAAAATTCGTCCCCAAAGCTTTTTTCCGTACAAGAATGGTGTAAAATAAGGGTTAAGTCGCGGAAGGGTTTAATTAATTATGCCCAGTGATTTCTTGACCGCAATCGAGGACTCCCAGTCGCGATTGCGTAGCACCACTCTCCAATCCCACGCGATCGCAGATCTCCTCACGTGGTCATGAAGACCAATTGACCTCGCTCCCACGCGCCTGCCTTATCCCTACGCGATCGCAACACTCCTCATGCGATCGCACTGTTCAACCTGCGCAACCTCTGCGATCGCGAACTCACCTATGCAATCGCAGAGAGAAAAATTCTACCCCTCTCAAATTGCACTACGCGATCGCGAATGTATCTCTTCGATCGCGTACAAGGACACCAGCAACAAAACACCAGATTTTTCAGCAGATTCCTAAGGCCAAAAATGCCCGTTAACCACTCGATATCAATCCCGAGCCCCTCGGGACCCCAACCAAAGTTACAACCACATCCTATAACATCATTCAAACTTAGTTGCACTCACAAAACTAACATCAAAACACCAAATTTACATTGAATTCAAGCCTAAGAATTGTGAAATTTCTAAAATCCATCGATGATGCCGAAACCATTCAGAAGAACTCCGATTGACCTGAAATTTTGCAGACACATCCAAAATGGCATTACAAACCTATTCCAACTGTCGAAATTCCATTCTGACCCTGATAGCCTATTTTCCACTGCCGTCCGAAAATCGCCAAAAACTAACTTCGCCAATTCAAGCCTAATTCTACATCGGACATCACAAAAATATTCTGAACACACTCCTAAGTCTCAAATCACCTAATGAAGCTATCTGATCCATAAAATCCGCATTCCGAGGTCGTTTCCCAATAAGTCAACTCTCAGTTGAATTTTCCCATTATAAGGTTATCTTTTAAAGACTAAGTTACTGAATTCTCATTTAACCATTCCGATTTCAAGTCTATCGACTCTAACACATCAATAATAGAATAACCAATCCATGACAAATCAATGACAGTAATAAAAATGCATGTTCTACGTAACGACAGACCGGGTCCTTACATTTATATAACTATTTAAAAATAAAAATAAATTGATTACTTAGTCAACAAAGGAATGGATGACCTAGCTAAACATGAAAACAAATATTAGGAAATAGTTAAAGTCCTACATATTAGGAAATTAATTTTGAAATCTTAAATATTAAAAAATAATTAAAGTCCTATATATTATAAAAAATAATCAAATGACTATTTTATCTAGTGTGAACTCTACTTTTAAAAGGGTAAAAAAGATAAAAGATATTTCGCAAAGGGTCTTCATACTTTTAATATAGTACTAGTCATAGGGTACGCGCGTTGCACATGTGCACAATCTTAATTAATAATTTATTTTTAAATCCATAAACATTAAATTAAACATTGTGTTTGGAGCTATAAAATAAAAGTGCAACAAGTGACGCATAATAGAAACGAAGGACAAGCCCCCATTTTTTAGTATCATAGCTAAGAGCGTATTTTCAGACGTAAGACGTAACATCATTTATAAATTTCGCATCAAGACTCAGGACCATAACAACATGAAGATACTATTACAAAGCCACGAGAGTGCAGGTGTGACGATCCAATCGGTCAATTTATTTTCTAGAACCCCATACCTCTAAATAAGACTCCTCGTACTTGCTTTTACTGAATTATGACTTGCGGGGATGGTTTGTTCAGAGATATAAGGAGTTTGGAGTGAAATAGGAACACTTGGTTCCTTAAGGTTGGCCAAAAAGGGCAAGTTTGACCTTGATCAATATTTTGAGTAATCAACCTCGGAATCGGGGTTTGACGGTTCCAATAGGCTCGTATGATGATTTTTGACTTGGGCGTATGCTCGGAACGGATTTCGGATGACCCGAGAGCGTTTCGGCGCCTAATAGTGATAGTTGGTTCTTAAAGGTTTTAGAAGTTCTATAAATTTGGTTTGGAACGCGTTTTGGTGATATCGAGGTCCAAACGGAATTTTGATATCGGGAATAGTTCCGTAATGTCATTCAAGACTTTCACGCAAATTTTAGTGTCATTTCGAGTAGTTTAAGTACACTTTGGCGCATTACAAGTGAAACGAAGAACTTGAAACTCATAAGTTTTGATTTGGTTTAGGGTTGCGATTCTTAGTTTTAATGTTGTTTTGGGTGTTCCGAGAGTTCGAGCGAGTTCGTCTTATGATTTCAAACTTGTCGGTATGTTTTGACGGGGCCTCGAGGGCCCTGGATACCATTCGGACGTTGCACAAGTTGAGTTCAAAGCTCAAAAGAGTTTCCTGCACCAGTTCTGGCGTGACCGCACCTGCGGTTGGGCAGCTGCAGGTGCGAGCCATGAGCCGCAGAAGCGGAAGTGGGAGCACAGCCCAGGCGCCGCATGTGCGGATGATTTAGCGCACCTGTGCGACCACAAGTGCGAAGCCAGTGGTTGCAGCGAGCCTATGCGGAGGTGCGTCCCTTTGAGCCCGCATATGCGGAGCTGGGCCAATAGGGGAGGATGCGCACCTGCAATGATTTTCCTGCAGGTGCGTCATCTCCCCGCAGGCGCGTGAAGGCAGTGGGTATTTTAAAAAATGGGACTTAGGCATTTATGGTGTCATTTATTTCAACTTTGGGCGATTTGAGAGCTCTTGAGAAGGGGATTTCGACCTAGCCCTGTGAGGTAAGTAAATTCTACCTAATGTGAGTTTAATACATAGTTTATGGATAGATTTTAACATGTAAATTAATGAAAATCATGGGTTTAGAGGAAAACCTAGGGTTTTGATAAAAATGGAGTTTTACCATGAAAATGGTTATGGAACTTAGTAAAAATCATATATTTATGTTCCTAAAGTTATGAGTAACAACTTTCTTTGAAATTTTTTGGAATTCGGGCATGTGGGCCCTGGGGTGAATTTTAGGAATCTTGCAAATTAGGTTGGGTAATCACTTAAATGGTGAAATTATGAACTTTTGAGCATAGATTGATTATTTTATGTAATGTTTGACTAGTTTCGAGCCGTTGGTCGTCAAGTTTGGAGGTTTGAGCGCATTCTTGAAGTGAGAAGTAAGCTTTGAGACGAGTTAAGTCTCTTTTCTAACCTTGTAAGAGGGAAATTTTCCCATGTGAATTTAATTGATATGTGATTATATGTGGGGGGTACGTACGCACTAGGTGACGAAAGTCCGTACGTAACTACTAACTATGCCTATGTCCGGGTAGTTTTTGGTCTACAACATGTCTTTTTGCTAATGTTATCTATTTATGCTTATTGCTTGCCTTGAGAAATAGTATGATTGAGTTGCTTACTAAATGTTTTTTTAAAAGTTGAAATTGTTATAAAAATTTGGGATCTTAAAGGTTTTAATTTTAACCTCGTATTTCGAAAAGAATGGAAGAATACTATAAGAACTTAAGAAATTTATGTGTAACCGCGTCGCATGTATGATTCATGAGCAGGGTAATAGATGCAGCTATGGTTCGTGACGTTCGACCCTCAGCAGTGTACAATTTACATTTTATGTTGGATCGGGCCGAACGTCCTCGGTGGAATTTATGTATTATAATAGTACTGGAAGCCCTTTTATTAATTTGTGTAAATTTACTGTTTTGGAGGATATTTGTTTAAATAAATAAAGTGTTTGGATTCTTCAATTTGATGCAAAAGTCGTTCAGTTGTTTCGCATTCTGAGTATTATTATTACTACATATTGTGCTTATTTAGAATTTTTACATTATTATATTGTTGGCCGTAGTATGTGTCGAAGTCGACCCCTCGTCACTACTTCTTTGAGGTTAGACTAGATAATTACTGGGTAATATTTTTATGTACTCATGTTACGCTTTTGTACTTGATTGTACAGGATTTGAGGCGAGAGCATCTAGTCACCAGCCCGATGCTTAGTTCAACTTTCCCAGTTCGAGACTACCGGTGAGCTGCCCTTTTGAGCCATTCTGCAGCAGCTGGAGTCTTCTCTATATTTTATTTTTCTATCTATTTTCTTCCAGACAGTAGGCTAGTATATGATTTTTTATACTCTACCAGATTGTCCATTTACTATTGACACCAGGTCTTGGCACACACATTAATAGAATTTCTTGTTTTGAGGTTGTTTTTTTATGGCAGTTCCATTTATTGTTCCGCCTAAATCATGTTACGTCAGTAAATATTAAAAATATTTTCAGTTAACATAGAATGTTATTCACTTAGTGGTTTGCTCTACCCAAATTATTCTTAGTTATTCAGTGTTGGCTTGCCTAACAATAGTGTTGGGCGCCATCACGGCCTAATACAAAATTGGGTCGTGACAACATGGTATCAGAGCTCTAGGTTCACGTAGGTCTCACAAGTTATGGGAAGGTGTGACAGAGTCTTGCAGATCGGTGCAGAGACATTCGTGCTTATCTTCGAGAGGCTATAAGATGTTAGGAAACTACTCTTTATTCATCCACTATCATTCAGTTGATGGTATACTAAGTCTCTTCCTTTTATTCTCTGACAGATGGTGAGGACGCATACGACAGACATTCCATACCCGGGAGGAGCCGCTCCCCTTATTGCTAAAGGCCGATGCAGGGGTCGGGGGAAGATACTGGCCGAGGTAGAGGCGAGGGCGTCCCAGAGTTGCTCCAGTAGCACCACTAGTGGATCCAATGGAGGATCCTGTTATTGAGGAGCAGGGAGAGGTTCCTGTAGGCGATTCAGTGGTTGTGGATCAGATCTATCGGTCATGTGTGGTCACATTATGTAGTTACGAGAGGAGAGCAGACCTTCTGTTACTTGATATGACCGACTTTGAGGTCATCTTGGGCATGGACTGGTTATCTCCATATCACGCCATCCTTGATTGCCATGCCAAGACTGTTACCTTAGCGATGCCAAAGTTGTCGAGGTTGGAGTGGAAGGGTTCATCTGTCAATACATCCAATCGGGTTATCTCTTTTCTGAAGGCTCGACATATGACCGAGAAGGGTTGTTTGTCTTATCTAGCTTATGTTCGGGACACTACCACAGAGTCTCCGATGATTGATTCAGTGCCAATGGTCCAGGAGTTCGCCGATGTGTTTTCTTCTAACCTTCCAGGCATGCCGCCAGATCGTGATATTGATTTTTGCATTGACTTGGCTCCAGGCACCCAACCTATATCTATTCCACCAGACCATATGGCTCCGAAAGAATTGAAGAAGTTGAAAGAACAGCTTGAGGAGTTGCTAGCAAAGGGGTTCGTCAGACCGAGTGTATCACCTTGGGGTGCACCAGTATTATTTGTGAAGAAGAAGGATGAGACTATGCGGATGTGCATTGATTACCGCCAGTTGAACAAATTCACCATCAAGAACAAGTACTCGTTGCCTCGTATCGATGATTTGTTTGACCAATTGCAGGGTGCTAGGGTGTTCTCTAAGATCGACTTGAGATCATGGTACCATCAGTTGAAGATCCGGGACTCAGATGTTCCAAAGACTGTCGTCGGTACTAGATATGGCCACTATGAGTTTCTAGTGATGTCCTTCAGCTTGACTAATGCCCCAGCGACATTCATGGACTTGATGAACAAGGTATTCAGGCCTTATATTGATTCCTTTGTTATTGTCTTCATTGATGACATTTTGATTTACTCATGTAGCTTGGGGGAGCACGAGCAACATTTGAGAGTAGTGCTCCAGACTTTGCGGGAACAAAAGTTGTATGCTAAGTTCTCCAAGTGTGAGTTTTTGTTGGATTCTGTGGCGTTCTTGGGGCATGCCGTAGCAGGAGAGGGTATTAAGGTGGATCCCAAGAAGATTGAGGCAGTTCAGAGTTGGCATCGTCCTACTTCAGCAACCGAGATCAGGAGTTTTCAGGGGTTAGCAGGTTATTATCACCGGTTTGTGGAGGGCCTTTCATCCATTGCAGCACCTTTGACTAGATTGACCCAGAAGGGTGCTCCATTTCGATGGTCTGATGAGTGTGAGGTGAGCTTTCAGAAGCTCAAGACATCTTTGACCGCAACACCAGTTCTAGTGTTGCCCTCCGGTTCGGGGATGTATACAGTTTATTGCGACGCTTCACGCGTTGTCTTGGGATGTGTATTGATACAGGAGGGACGAGTTACTGAAAATTCTTCATGTCAGCTAAATATTCATGAGAAGAACTAACCTATGCACGATTTGGAGTTGGCCACGATTGTTCATGCTCTTAAGATTTGAAGGCATTACTTATATGGGGTGTCTTGTGAGGTTTACACCGACCATCGTAGTTTGCAGCACTTGTTCAAGCAAAGGGATCTGTGTTCCGAGGCCATGTAGCCGGGAAGCCGTTATGTGAAAATTGATAAAAATGATATTTTTGTGTTGAAATTGGAATAAATTGACTTTAGTCAACATTTTTGGTAAACAGACCCGGACCCGTGATTTGATGGTCCCGGAGGGTCCGTAGGAAAATATGGGACTTGGGACCTCGGAATTTGATTCCGGGCATACGCCCAAGTCCCATATTTTCCTACAGACCCGGACCCGTGATTTGATGGTCCCGGAGGGTCCGTAGGAAAATATGGGACTTGGGACCTCGGAATTTGATTCCGGGCATACGCCCAAGTCCCATATTTTCCTACAGACCCGGACCCGTGATTTGATGGTCCCGGAGGGTCCGTAGGAAAATATGGGACTTGGGACCTCGGAATTTGATTCCGGGCATACGCCCAAGTCCCATATTTTCCTACAGACCCGGACCCGTGATTTGATGGTCCCGGAGGGTCCGTAGGAAAATATGGGACTTGGGCGTATGCCCGGAATCAAATTCCGAGGTCCCAAGTCCAATTTTTAAAGAAAATTGTTTTTTGAAAAAATAAAGGTTTTTGAAAATGAAATTTGATGTGAAACTTGTGTTATCGGACCCGTATTATGGTTTCGGAGCCCGGAACAGGTTCAATATGATTATTATGTGTTATCTGTAAAATTTGGTAAGAAACGGACTTGGTTTGACGTGTTTCGGATCAAAGATGGAAACATTTGAAGTTTATGAAGTTTTTGAGAATTTCTATAGATTTTAAGGTTTAATTCGATGTTTATGATGTTATTTGGGTGGTTTAATTACTTAAATAAGTATGTAGGATGTTTATGAGGTTGTGTGTGTATTTGGTTTTGAGCCCCGAGGGCTCGGGTGAGTTTCAGGTAGGCGTCAGAGTGCAAATTGCCTTAGAAAATCTGGTGTAATTGCTATTTTCTGGTGTACATGTAAATACCCTATCCGAACGCACTGAAGGGATGCGAACGCACAGGGTAAAGCGGGGTCTGGGGGTCAGGGTGAAATTTATTGTAGTGCGAACGCACCATAACTAGTGCGAACGCGGACGGGTAGCTGGGGTACACTGTGTGAACGCGGACGTAGAGACGCGAACGCACATGCATAGAGGGGTTCTGGGGGGCTGGGTAGTGCTAGGCCTGTGCGAACGCGGCCCTTAGCACGCGAACACATAGGTCAGTCTTGCTAATGCTGTGCGAACGCGGCCAAGGGGTCGCGAACACATAGTGTACTTGCCTAGTGATTTTTAAAAAAAACCCAAAACAGAATTCTTACGGGATTTTTACCATATTTCACAACCCTCATTCTTCCCCACACCCCTTAGGCAATTTTTGAAGAGCTTTTCCACAAATTGGGGATTTGGGTAAAGTTAGGGCTTTTCGAATTTTTGGGAATTCAACCTTGTTTTGGGGCCGGATTTTAAAACAAGTTGTATATTCGGGCTCGTGGGAGAATGGGTGATCGGGTTTTGGTCCGAACCTCGTGTTTGGACCAAGCGGGCCCGGGGTCGAATGTTGTAATTTTTGGAAGAATGATGGGAAATCTATATTTAAGCATTGAAATTGAATTGTTTAGAATTTATTGATATTATTGAGTCGATTATTTATAGATACGATTGTTTTGGAGTCGGGATAAAAAAGAAAAGCGGTGCTAGAGGCTTGATTTATATTCTTGGAGTCGAGGTAAGTGTTTGGCCTAATCTTAGCTTGACGAAATAGGTGTTGAGTCATATGTGCTACGTGTTATTATCATGTTCAATGTATAGATGAGGTGACGGGTACCTATACCTTGTTGTCAAGCATGCCCATGAGTCACAACATATAGTATATGTGTTTTTCTTCGATATCCACTGTGTTATGAAGTAGATTTCATTTTGGAGATTATTCAATTGTTGGAAATACTTGGTTGTGAACACTGTTGATTAGTTGTTTGGTTGAGAATTATTTGGTTATGTTGTACATTGATTGAGATTGGTTATAGTTGTGTCCCTTTCCGGGACGATGACATTTCTGTTATTGTTCCCTTGCCGAGATGATGTAAAATTATGGTCTGTATTGTGGTTCTTCCTTGCCAAATTGTGTTATGGTTATTGTTTGGGTGAGGAAGAGGGTAAAGCACGAAGGGTGATGCCGTGCCATGATTTTATATTTAAAAGCACGAAGGTGCCGTGTCGATGTTGTGATTTTACCACTACGGGTGATGCCGTGCCATGATATGAGAGATAATGCACGAAGGATAATGTCGTGCCATGACATTGTGAGGTAAAAGCACGAAGGGTGATGTTGTGCACTTGTTTTGGTGAGAATGAGAGTAAAGCACGAAGGGTGATGCCGTGCACTTGTTTTGGTGAGAACTAGAGTAAAGCCCGAAGGGTGACGTTGTGCGCTTGTTTGTTCCCTTTTATTATTTTGATACTAGTCGGTTGTCATGTTCTGTTACTCAATAAGTGTTCTTCCCTTTTGTACCCTAGCATGTACTCCCCGTATTTGTACTTAAACTGTTTACTTCCTGCCGTTATTTCTATTACATATTATTGAATTGCACATGTGTTTATTATTTGTCGTGTCCTAGCCTCGTCACTACTGCGCCGAGGTTAAGCTCGGCACTTACTCAGTACATGGGGTCTGTTGTACTGATGCTACACCTGCACTTCTTTATGTTGTGCAGATTACGCAGCCGGGCCCAGTGGACACTGATAGAGGGAGTATCCTTCAGTCCATCCAGGCGACATCGAGGTAGTCCCGCAGACGTTCGTGGGCCTTGGTGTCACCTCTTACTCTTTTCTCTCATTTTTTGTCTTATTTCAGTAGTTCCAAGACAGTTGTATTTACTTGTTTCAGACCATTGTATTTAGCAAAATCTTAGACTGTTCGTGAAATTGTGACACTAGTTTTGGGGGGTATGTTTAAGGAAATTTTCGTAAGATTTATTATTTAAGTTGTTGAATTTCTTACCTTCCACATTCTCATTTCTATTTGTTCTTATATGTCACTTTTAAAATGCTAATTAACAAAAGAATAAATTGGAATAACTAGTAATGTTGGCTTGTCTAGTGGGTTCAATGTTAGACGCCATCACGACCTGAAGGTGGGATTTCGGGTCGTGACAATTTGGTATCATAGCACTAGGTTGCTTAGGTTTCACAATTTACGGACAAACTTGTAGAGCCTGAGGGATCGGTACGGAGACGTTTGTACTTATAACTCAGAGGCTGCAAGGTTAGGAATAACTTCACATTTCCTTTTCTCTGTCGTGCGGTTTGAATTATAAATGCTAACTGATTTCCTATTATATTCTCTTGCAGATGGCGAGAACGCGTGCTTCCTCATCTACCGATCAGCAACCCGATCCTCCTATTGCAGCTCCTACGAGGGGCCGAGGATGAGGCCGTTCTAGAGGCCGAAGCAGAGCCAGGGCTCAGCCCAGAGCAGCAGCACCTGTAGAGGACCCTCAAGTAGACTTTTCCGGTGAGATTCCTGCTCAGGCAGTTCCAGTTGGACTAGCGTCCCAATGGGGTTCATTTCCACCCCGGTTCTTCAGGACGCTCTGGTCCGTTTAGTGGGCCTTATGGAGAGCGTGGCTCAGGCGGGTCTTCTCCCTACTACACCAGCCATCTCTCAGGCTGGGGGAGGGACCCAGACTCCTGCTACCCGCACACCAGAGCAGCTAGCTCCTCAGTTCCAGACTCCAGCACCTCAGACAGCTGGAGCAGCTCAGCTGGGTTTTGTGGCACAGACAGTTGAGGGGGCAGCCATGTATGCCGATGCTTTGTGGAGGTTGGACGGGTTTACCAAGATATTTTCTACTACATTTATTGGTGCACCATCAGAGGATCCCCAGGATTTCTTGGACAGTTGCTATGAGGTTCTTCGGAACATGGGCATTGTGGAGTCCAATCGAGATGATTTTGCTACATTTCGTCTTTCTGGTACCGCCAAGACTTGGTGGAGGGATTTCTATTTGACCCGACCAGCTGGGTATTCACCCTTGACTTGGGCTCAGTTCTCCGAGTTATTCTTGGAGAAGTTTCTACCAGTTACTCAGAGAGAGGGTCTTCAGAGGCAGTTTGAGCACCTCCAGCAAGGATCTATGAAAGTTACACAGTATGAGACCAGGTTCATTACTTTGGCCCGACATGCTATTATGATACTCACCACTGATCGTGAGATGGTGAGGAGGTTTAATGAGGGTCTAGCTCAGCCTATTAGACTCCGGATGGCCAGAGAGACAGGTACTGATATTTCATTCCATGAAGCGGCCAATGTGGCCAGGCGTATTGAGATGGTCTTATTATAGGGCAATGGACAGGAATTTGACAAGAGACCTCGCCATTCCGGTCGATTCAGTGGTGCCTCATCTGGAGGCAGAGATTCCTTTGGCAGAGGTCATCCTCCTAGGCCATTCCAGTCAGCGCTTCAGGTATCCCGTAGTGCACCATCATCTCTTATCAGTGCACCACCACTTTAGAGCTTCCAGGATGGTTATTCTGGTCGACAAGGACAGTTTCAGGGCCAGAAGCCTCAGCAACAGAGGGCTTGTTACTTTTGTGTTGATCCAGGGCACATTGCTAGGTATTGCCCTCGAGCTTCTGGTAGTTCTCAGCATCCGGGTTCCCGTGCTATAATTCCCGCACCAGGTGCACCCCCACCCCCTTAGCCAGCTAGGGGTGGAGGTCGAGGTGCCAGAGGTGGAGGTCAGACTCATAGAGGTGGAGGGCAGGCCCCGAGAGGTAGAGGTCAGCCCGCAGTAGGTCGACCCAGAGATGTTCAGGTTGGAGGGGCTCTGCCCCGATGCTATGCTATTCCTGCCAGGCCTGAGGCTGAGGCCTTTGATGTAGTTATTACAGGTATGGTTTTAGTTTGCAGCAGATTCTTCGATTTTATTTGCTCCGGGTTCTACATTCTCCTATGTGTCTTCATATTTTTCCCCTTATCTAAGCATGCCCCGTGATTCCCTAAGTACTTCTGTATATGTGTCTACCCCGGTGGGTGATTCTATTGTGGTAGATCAAGTCTACCGTTCATTCTTAGTGGTTATTGGTGGTCTTGAGACTCATTTAGATCTTTTTCTTCTTGATATGGTTGACTTTGATGTTATTTTGGGGATGGATTGCTTATCTCCCTACCATGCCATTCTGGACTGTCATGCCAAGATAGTGACCTTGGCCTTGCCAAGAGTACCTCGTTTGGAGTGGAGAGAGACTTGTAGTTATTCTTCCGGTAGAGTTATTTCATATATGAAGGCTCGGCGTATGGTCGAGAAGGGTTGCTTGGCCTATTTGGCCTATGTTTGTGATTCTAGTGCTGAGGTTCCTTCTATGGAGTCTGTGCCCGTGGTTCGTGAGTTTCCAGAGGTATTCCCTGCTGACCTACCGGGTATGCCACCCTACAGGGATATTGACTTTGCATTGAGTTGGCTCCGGGCACTCAACCCATTTCTACCCCGCGGTATCATGTGGCCCCGCTAGAGTTTGTTGGATAAAGGCTTGATTAGGCCCAGTGTTTCTCCGTAGGGTGCCCCAGTGTTGTTCTTCAAGAAGAAACATGGCTCAATAAGGATGTGTATTGACTACCGGCAGTTGAACAAGGTTACTATTAAGAATAAGTATCCTTTGCCGAGGATCGATGATTTATTTGACTAGCTTCAGGGTGCTACAGTGTTTTCCAAGATAGACTTAAGATCTGGTTACCATCAGTAGAGGATTAGGGCGTTTGATGTCCCTAAGACAACCTTTCGCACTCGTTATGGGCATTATGAGTTATTGGTGATGTCATTTGGGTTGACAAATTCCCCCGCTGCTTTTATGGAGTTGATGAACCGGGTGTTCAGGCCCTATTTGGACTCATTTGTGATTATTTTCATTAATGATATTTTGATTTACTCCCGTAGCCGTGAGGAGCATGAGCATCACCTTTGAGTCGTCCTCCAGACTCTGAAGGATAGTCAGTTATATGCCAAATTTTCCAAGTGTGAGTTCTAGTTGGGTTCGGTCGCATTTCTAGGCCACGTGGTATCATCAAAGGGTATTCAGGTGGATCCCAAGAAGATTTCAGTAGTCAGAGATTGGCCTAGGCCCACTTCAACTACAGAGATTCAGAGTTTCTTAGGCTTAGTAGGTTATTATCGGCGGTTTGTGGAGGGCTTTTCATCCATTGCAGCCCTGATGACCAGATTGACTCAGAAGGGTGCCCAGTTCAGGTGATCGGAGGAGTGTGAGGCGAGCTTTTAGAAGCTCAAGGCAGCCTTGAACATGGCACCGGTGTTAGTTTTGCCCATAGGTTCAGGGCCATATACCGTGTATTGTGATGCTTTACGGGTGGGACTTGGTGCAATGTTGATGCAGGATGGCAAGGTTATAGCCTATGCTTCTCGTCAGTTGAAGGTTCATGAGAAGATCTATCCAGGTCATGATTTAGAGTTAGCAGCTATTGTTCATGCGTTGAAGATTCAGAGGCATTATCTGTATGGGGTTCCATGTGAGGTGTTCACTGATCATAAGAGTTTGCAGTATTTTTTCAAGCAGAAAGAGTTGAACATGAGGCAGAGGAGATGATTAGAGATGTTGAAGGATTATGACATTACCATATTATATCATCCGGGGAAGGCCAATGTGGTGGCCAATGCCTTGAGCCGGAAGTCAGCCAGTATGGGTAGTCTTGCTTATTTATCAGTCGGAGAGCGACCGCTTGTTTTAGATGTTCAGGCTTTGGCCAACCGGTTCATAAGATTGGAGGTTTCTGAGACGGGCAGTGTTTTGGCCCATACCGTGGCCCTTTCTTCATTGTATGATCGTATTCGGGCCAGGCAATATGATGATCGTCATTTGTGTGCTCTTAGAGATACGGTCTGGCACGGAGGTGCCAAGCAGGTCACAGTTGATGACGAGGGAGTTTTGAGGATGCAGGGTCGTATTTGTGTACCCGATGTTGATGGCATTCGTGAGTTGATATTGCATGAGGCCCATAGTTCCCGGTATTCCATTCATCTGGGCACCGCAAAGATGTACCAGGATTTGCGGCAGCATTATTGGTGGCGGAGGATGAAGAAGGATATTGTAGCATATGTAGCTAGGTGCTTGAACTGTCAGCAGGTGAAGTACGGGCACCAAAGACCGGTGGTTTGATGCAGCAGATTGAGCTTCCCGAGTGGAAGTGGGAGTGTATCACCATGGATTTTGTAGTTGGACTCCCACAGACCCAGAGGATGTTTGATGCAGTGTGGGTCATTGTCGATAGGCTGACCAAGTCAGCACACTTCATTCTTGTATTAGTTTTGTATTCTTTGGAGAAGTTGGCAAAGATCTACATCAGGGAGATTGTTCGCCTGCATGGTGTGCCTGTGTCCATTATTTCTGATAGAGGTACTCAGTTTACCTCTCATTTCTAGAGAGTATTTCAGCATGAGTTGGGCACATGGGTTGATTTGAGCACATCATTTAATCCTCAAACGGACAGACAGTCCGAGCGTACTATTCAAATTTTGGAGGATATGTTGCGAGCATGTGTCATTAATTTTGGAGGTTCATGGGACTAGTTCTTGCCTTTAGCTGAGTTTGCCTACAACAACAGCTACCAGTCGAGCATTCAGATGGCTCCGTATGAGGCGTTGTATGGTAGGCGGTGTCGGTCGCCAGTTGGGTGGTTCGAGCCGGGAGAGGCTAGATTGTTGGGTTCAGAGTTAGTCCAGGATGCCTTGGATAAAGTGAAGATTATTCAGGATAGACTTCGTACAGCTCAGTCTAGGCAGAAGAGTTATGTGGACCGCAGAGTTTGTGATTTAGCATTTATGATTGGAGACCGGGTATTTCTTCGAGTGTCGCCCATGAAAGGCGTGATGAGGTTAAGAAAGAAGGGAAAGTTGAGCCCTAGGTTCATTGGTCCATTTGAGATTCTGAAAAAGGTGGGAGAGGTGGCGTACAGACTTGCTTTGCTACCTAGTCTATCAGCCGTACACCCAATGTTTCATGTATCTATGCTTTGGAGTTATATTGTCGATCCCTCTCATGTACTTGACTTTAGCGGTGTCTAGTTGGACAAGGATTTGATTTATGAGGAGGAGCCGGTAGCCATATTAGCTCGGCAGGTTCGTCAGTTGAGATCGAAGAGTTATCCTTCGGTTCGTGTTCAGTAGAGAGGTCAGCCTATTGAGGCAGCTACCTGGGAGTCCGAGTCCGATATGCGGAGCCGATATCCCCATCTTTTCCCCGATTCAGGTACCTTTCTATGTCCGTTCTAGGACAAATGGTTGTTTAGAGGTGGAGATTGTGATGACCCAAAGGGTCATCACGTGTAATTTTATCTAAATTTGTGTTCTGAGGCCATGAAAGCCTCCTTATATCTCACCTCAATTTGCGTGTGCAGCCCGGGCATGTAGCCGGGAAGCCATTGTGTGAAAATTGATATTTTTTTGTTGAAATTAGAATAAAGTTGACTTTATTCAACTTTTTTGGTAAACGGACCCGGACCGTGATTTGACGGTCCTAGAGGGTCCGTAGGAAAATATGGGACTTGGGCGTATGCCCGAAATCGAATTCCGAGGTGCCAAGTCCGAGAAATGAATTTTTTTAAAAAATTATTTTTTGAAAAATATAAAGGTTTTTGAAAATGGAACTTGATGTGAAACGTGTGTTATCGGGCCCGTATTATGGTTCCGGAGCCCGGAACAGGTTCAATACGATTATTATGTATTATCTGTGAAATTTGGTAAGAAACGGACTTGGTTTGACGTGTTTCGGATCAAGGATGGAAAATTTTGAAGTTTATGAAGTTTTTGAGAATTTCTATAGATTTTGAGGTTTAATTCGATGTTTATGATGTTATTTGGGTTTTTTAATTACTTGAATAAGTCTGTAGGATGTTATGAGGTTGTGTGTGTATTTGGTTTTGAACCCCAAGGGCTCGGGTGAGTTTCGATTAGGCGTCGGAGTGCAAATTGCCTTAGAAAATCTGGTGTAATTGATGTTTTCTGGTGTATAGGTAAATACCCTATGCGAACGCACTCAAGGGAGTGCGAACGCACAGGGTAAAGTGGGGTTTGGGGGTCAGTGTGAAATTTATTCAGTGCGAACGCATCATAACAGGTGCGAACGCTGAGGGGTAGCTGGGATACACTGTGCAAACGCGGGGGTAGAGACGCGAACGCACATGCATATAGGGGTTCTGGGGGCTGGGTAGTGCTAGGCCTGTGCGAACGTGGCCCTTAGCACGCGAACGCATAGGTCAGTCTTGCTAACACTGTGCGAACGCGGCCAAGGGGTCACAAACACATAGTGTACTTGCCCAGTGATTTTTTTTAAAGACCCAAAACAGAATTCTTACGGAATTTTCACCATATTTCACAACCCTCATTCTTCCCCACACCCCTTAGGCGATTTTGGAAGAGCTTTTCCTCCATAGCTTCATAGGTAAGTGTTCTTAACTCCATTTTCTTCCATTTTCATCAACTAATATTAGATTCAAGGCCTAAAATTAGGGAATTTAAGGGCAGAAATTGGGAATTTGGGTAGAGTTAGGGCTTTTCGATTTTTTGAGAATTCAACCTCGTTTTGGGGTCAGATTTTAAAACAAGTTGTATATTAGGGCTCGTGGGGGAATGGGTGATCGGGTTTTTGTCCGAACCTCGTGTTTGGACCAAGCGGGCCCGGGTTCGGATTTGAAATATTTGGAAGAATGATGGGAAATCTATATTTAAGCATTGGAATTGAATTGTTTAGCATTTATTGATATTATTGAGTCGATTATTTATATATACGATTGTTTTGGAGTCGGGATCAAAAGGAAAAGTGGTGCTAGAGGCTTGATTTGTATTCTTGGAGCCGAGGTAAGTGTTTGGCCTAATCTTAGCTTGAGGGAATAGGTGTTGAGTCATATATGCTACGTGTTATTGTCATGTTCAATGTATAGGTGAGGTGATGGTTGCCTATACCTTATTGTCAAGCATGCCCGTGAGTTACAACATATAGTATATGCGTTTTTCTTCGATATCCACTGTTTTATGAAGTAGATTTCATTTTGGAGATTATTCAATTGTTGGAAATACTTGGTTGTGAACACTGTTGATTAGTTGTTTGGTTGAGAATTATTTGGTTATGTTGTACGTTCATTGAGATTGGTTATAGTTGTCTCCCTTACCGGGACAGTGATATTTCTGTTATTGTTCCCTTGCCGGGATGTTGTAAAATTATGGTCTGTATTGTGGTTCTTCCTTGCCAAATTGTTTATGGTTATTGTTTGGGTGAGGAGGAGTGTAAAGCACGAAGGGTGATGTTGTGCCATGATTTTATATTTAAAAGCACGAAGGTTAATGCCATGCCGATGTTGTGATTTTAAAAGCACGAAGGGTGATGTCGTGCCATGATATGAGAGATAATGCACGAAGGATAATGACGTGACATGACATTGTGAGGTAAAAGCACGAAGGGTGATGTCTTGAACTTGTTTTGGTGAGAACGAGAGTAAACCACGAAGGGTGACGCCGAGCACTTGTTTGTTCCCTGTTATTATTTTGATACTAGTCGGTTGTCATGTTCTGTTACTCAATAAGTGTTCTCCCCTTTGTACCCTAGCATGTTCTCCCCATAATTGTACTTAACTGTTTACTTCCTGCCGTTATTTCTGTTACATATTATTGAATTGCACATGTGTTTATTATTTGTCGTGTCCTAGCCTCGTCAGTACTTCGCCGAGGTTAGGATCGGCACTTACTCAGTACATGGGGTCGGTTGTACTGATGTTACATGATCACGCTCAACTAAGTATTCTATAAAGACTAAACGGGCGTTGCAAATATAAATCTGGGGTATTAAGCCCAAAGTCGA
>ML397989.1:0-11155 GCA_005239525.1 Nicotiana knightiana
TATTCTAAAAAAAAAAACCAAAAACAAATCTAAATCAAAAAATATTTTCTTTCTTCTTTTTAAGTCTCTGTTCAATATATATATATATATATAAATTCAAAATCACAAAAAAAAGAGTTAGTATACGTCCTTTATGCCTGATCTTCCCGAACTACGCAAGATCTGATTCATGCGGCGTCATGATACGTAGGCAACCCACATCAGGTTCGATCAAATGATTTTGAGAAAAAGAAGAAGAAGAAAGTGAAAAAAAAGAAAAAAAAAATGATAAGAAGGACCGACTGAGTCCATTTTAATGTGTCTTTTGTTTGGAATTGTGAAGAAAGTTTGAGGTGGTCGGTTTGTGGTAAGCTGCAACACAATTCACAAGGTCCAAGAGATAATGCCAATGACAACTGACATCGAAGCCGTTACGAGTGCTCGTGAGACTCAGGGTCAGAAGGTTCAACAAGAGTCTACTGTGGTTGAGAAAAATAGAGTACTGAAACTGAAAATGACTGAAATGTGGCGAGCATGGGCCAATGGCCAAGGACCGCCCTTCTCTGTTCAGGGTTTCCCAGAATTCACACCCATCTCGACAACTACCATTCCGGTCTCATTATCTGATCAATCCTATCCACCTGGGTTCAGTCTTTATCCTACTTGTACGACCACAACTGGAACTCCAGTTGCATGCTCTCAAAGTTTGCCCTTGACAACCAATCAAACAACTGTTGATGTTAAACCCGTCTTCCCTGTCTCACAACCGACAGTGGTGCAGAGGAAACCTCATGAGTCACAATTTGCTACCCAGCAAGAACAATACCATTCTCCTGAGTACCATTTATACCTATTTGATCTTCCGGCAAATATTGAGAAGCCTGTCCAAAATATGGCACAGGAAGAAATGATCAAAAGAGTGAATAGCTTAGAACAACAGTTGAAAAACATGCAAGGGTTGGCAGGTCAAAAGAGTATTGCCTTCGAGGATCTATGTATGTTCCCTAATGTCCGCTTGCCACCTGGTTTCAAGATCCCCAAATTTGAAAAGTATGATGGACATGGAGATCCCATAGCCCACCTGAAAAGGTATTGCAATCAGCTAAGAGGTGCAGGAAGAAATGAAAAATTGCTAATGGCTTATTTTGGGGAAAGCCTTACGGGGGTAGCCTCTGAATGGTTTACTGATCAAGACACATCTTGCTGGTATGTCTGGGATGACATGGCTCAGGCGTTTGTCAAACGGTTCCAATACAACATCGACATTACCCCAGACCGCAATTCCCTTTCCAACCTGAAGAAGAAACCAACTGAAAGTTTCAGGGAATATGCCATTAAATGGAGAGAGCAAGCGGCTAGAGTTAAGCCTCCCATGGATGATCACGAGCTAATCACTGTCTTCATTCAGGCGGAAGAGCCAGATTATTTTCAAAACATGATGTCCGCAGTTGGCAAATCTTTCTCAGAAGCAATCAAAATGGGAGAAATGGTTGAGAATGGTCTTAAGACAGGAAAAATTATAAGCCAAACAGTTCTCAAAGCTGCAACTCAGGCTGTTCAGATTGAATCCGATAATCTTAGCGACACGAATGAGAAAGATGAAGGAATCATGATGGCATCTGGGTTGAGAAGAGGTCCTAGGAGAACATCTCGAAGGTATGACCAGCCTTGTCTGTTTTCCGATGATTCCCATGAGCACTACTATTCACCTCAGAATCCACAATACTATTTTGCTCCAGCTGAGTATGTAGTCCCGCCACCAAGGCACCCCAGAAGGCGAGCATTGCAAAATCTCCACCGGCCTCCACAGAATTTCCAAATGCCCTATAACCCACATCCAGGCAAGGGGTATAGAGGAGAACAAAGGTCAAAAGATAATTTTACACCAATAGGGGAGTCATATGCAAGCTTGTTTGAGAACTTAAAGAATTATGACATGATTGCACCTATTCCTCCAAATCATGTGGACCCACGTGCAAGAAGCTTTGACCCTTCTAAAAGGTGTGAATACCATTCCAACGCCCAGGGGCACGATGTTGAAAGCTGTCGGGATTTGAAAAGAGAAATCGAGAGGATGATCCAAGAAAATCTGATTGTGATCACAGACAGTGACACCCAGAATATCACGCAGAAACATTTACCTACACATGATGATTCACACTTTGTGGGGATGATGCGTGGTGACAGGGAGTATGAGAATCCTCTCGGGAATTTGCTGACTGAAGTTAACGATTTTGAAATTGGATAAAGCTCTGCTGATTATAATGAGAAGATTTGTGGCTAAATGTCAAGCTTAGCAATTGAAAAGTCATTCCCTCCTTACTAGGAAGGAATAATGGTAGCTTGTTTTGATGTTTTTTCTATTGTCTGGGTTATTTCAGGGTTGTGATCCAGATTTTATTTGTTTTATTGAGTCAAACCCTTCTATCCCTCTATTCTGTTTGTGTCAGTCTTGTCTGTCTATTTTGTTGCTATTTTCATTATCCAGGTTATTTTAGGGTTGTAACTCGGATTCTAGGTTGTTTCTCTTGTTGTTGAGCCCTTCCATCCTTTACTCAATGAAATACAACCTGTCCTTTTATGTCATTCCATGCTTTGTTCCTTTCTCGCTAGTTTTAGTGATATGACATGTATGCGGAAATTTTGGCCAGATCTTAAAAAACTGATTTAGTCTTGAATGAGATAAGTGAGAAGAGACACTTTTGAGGATAGATAAAGATTTGACATACTTTGGAACTGAGGTCGAGTAAAATTGACCTTCAAATCATTGTAAATATTGGGCTTGAGGATGTTTAATCAATTGAATCTTGGTCGAAAGTTTGGCATTAATGGATGAAAAGTGTCTTTCGACCACGACACACCAGGAAATAGACATGTTCATCAATGCTATGATCGCAAAAAGATAATGTGTTTTGGCATTCTCAAGGCCGGGAGGCCCTTTTTCTGCTACCCAAATACTCTATACCCTTTTGTTACCCCTTTTGAGCCTGTGTTATTTTATTTGACCACCCTCTCTTGGAATCAAGTTTAGAGTCAAAAGTCAAAAAAAAAAGAAGAGAAAATGAAAAAAAAAGTGAAAATGAAAAAAAAAATCCATGCCCCAAGAGTACAAACTGGGGCAAGACTTAGAAAGTTCAAATCAAAAAAAAAAGAGAAGAAAAGAATAGTCAAAGTCTACGCCCTAAAAAAATAAGCTGGGCTAATTGGTTTTAAAAAGAAAAAAAAAAGAGGAAGAAAGAAAAACGAGAAAGAAAAACATGAGAAAAAGAAAGAAAGATGAAAATAGTTAGGTCAGATGTTTGAACTACGTTAGACCTGATTCCTTAAAAAAAAGAGGATACATAGGCAGCCTTACATGGTTCGGTCCAACCAAATAAGAATTCAGAAAAAGAAAAACAAATCCAGAAAAATCCCCAGTAGCTAAAACTGGGGCAGAAATTTTACTTCCCTTTTTAAAAGAGTCGATTCCAAGAGTTGTAAGTATACAACCCATCATATTGAGTCTACTTTGAGCCTTCATGCGAACCCTCCTTTCCAACCCTATCCAAAAACCTTCCAAAGAAATACCTCCCGATATGCCTTCAAGAATGCCAAGAGAAGCATGCAATGAGCAACGGTTGTCACGCGACATAGAGGAACACTGTCAGTTGCTCACCCAAGAAAGAAAAAAAATAAAAATAAAAAATAAAGAAGAAAAAATGAGAGATTCTTATTGGTGAAAACCCACACGGGCACCATAAGGCGATAGTAAGTAGAGAAAAAATAAATGAGAGAGGCTTGTTGGTGAAAACCCCTCGGGGCACCACTGGTCGAAAGTGAGTCGTGAAGCTGATGCGAAGAATTGTCACGAACAAGCCCGACCTCAAAGGTCATAAGAATGGTAGAAAGAAAGATTTGATCAGTTTGATAGATCGGCCATTAAGTCCAAAATGCATGTCATGATCATTAATGCTAGTTACCGCAAAATAAAATTAAATAAAAAAGAAAAAGAAAAAAAAAAGAGAACTCTTCCTTCTGTCCTTCCGACAGGGGCATGCTTGTTAATACTTGTTTCTTTGCATCATTGTGTCATTCACTCATAGTCAGTCCTTGTCAAAACAAGAAAGAAAAGATTTCAAAATCTGATACCAGACTTTCAGTTGCACAAAGCAAATTTGGCCAGCACATTCAATTGTTACAGTCAATGTGCCTCGAGGGTTCATGAAAATGAAAATGGTTTCCCCCCAAAAAGACTCTTGTCAGCCTACTTGGCACAAGCAAAGATTACTGGTGATTCCCTCTAACAGTCAAATTGCTCCAAAAGGCAAAAAGCCACTCAAAATATCAGAAAAGATCGCATAAGCAAAGATCTCCTGTTGGATAAGGCTGACTGAGCCACAAATACAAATGGTACTGGGTGTGAAACAATCAGGGGTTATGCAGAGCAAAAAAAAAGGTCTTTTGAAAACCGACTCAAGTTGATTGAGCAAAAGCCAAGGCCACAACCGACCACCACTTTAAAAACTGCAAAATTTTCTTTGTTTGGAACAGGAACAAATCAGTGCAAGGAAGTTGGTTCAAAAACCCAAAAAAAAAAAATTTTAACAAAAAAAAAGAGAAAAAAATAAGAAAAAAAGAAGAAAAAGAGAAGAGAAGAGCCGAAAAAGGGAAGTTTCTCAAACCTTTACCTTTATTTGTCTTGCAAGTGTACATAAAATGTCGCCATTACCCTTCACATTTTTCCTCCTAGGATAAAAAGTCCTAGTCTGATGGATTTTTCTCCTAATAAAAAAACCCTAGTCTGATGAATTTTCTCCTAGGATCGAAATCTTAGTCTGATGAACCTTTCTCCTAAGATAATAATAAAAAAGAGACCTAATCTAATGAACTTTCTCCTAGGATCGAAATCTTAGTATGATGAACCTTTCTCCTAAGATAATAATAAAAAAGAGACCTAGTCTGATGAACTTTCTCCTAGGATCAAAATCTTAGTCGGATGAATCTTTCTCCTAACATAATAACAAAAAAAAAATGACCTAGTCTGATGAATCTTGCTCCTAACATAATAACAAAAAAAAAATGACCTAGTCTGATGAATCTTGCTCCTAACATAATAACAAAAAAAAAATGACCTAGTCTGATGAATCTTGCTCCTAACATAATAACAAAAAAAAAATGACCTAGTCTGATGAATCTTGCTCCTAACATAATAACAAAAAAAAAATGACCTAGTCTGATGAATCTTGCTCCTAACATAATAACAAAAAAAAAATGACCTAGTCTGATGAATCTTGCTCCTAACATAATAACAAAAAAAAAATGACCTAGTCTGATGAATCTTGCTCCTAACATAATAACAAAAAAAAAATGACCTAGTCTGATGAATCTTGCTCCTAACATAATAACAAAAAAAAAATGACCTAGTCTGATGAATCTTGCTCCTAACATAATAACAAAAAAAAAATGACCTAGTCTGATGAATCTTGCTCCTAACATAATAACAAAAAAAAAATGACCTAGTCTGATGAATCTTGCTCCTAACATAATAACAAAAAAAAAATGACCTAGTCTGATGAATCTTGCTCCTAACATAATAACAAAAAAAAAATGACCTAGTCTGATGAATCTTGCTCCTAACATAATAACAAAAAAAAAATGACCTAGTCTGATGAATCTTGCTCCTAACATAATAACAAAAAAAAAATGACCTAGTCTGATGAATCTTGCTCCTAACATAATAACAAAAAAAAAATGACCTAGTCTGATGAATCTTGCTCCTAACATAATAACAAAAAAAAAATGACCTAGTCTGATGAATCTTGCTCCTAACATAATAACAAAAAAAAAATGACCTAGTCTGATGAATCTTGCTCCTAACATAATAACAAAAAAAAAATGACCTAGTCTGATGAATCTTGCTCCTAACATAATAACAAAAAAAAAATGACCTAGTCTGATGAATCTTGCTCCTAACATAATAACAAAAAAAAAATGACCTAGTCTGATGAATCTTGCTCCTAACATAATAACAAAAAAAAAATGACCTAGTCTGATGAATCTTGCTCCTAACATAATAACAAAAAAAAAATGACCTAGTCTGATGAATCTTGCTCCTAACATAATAACAAAAAAAAAATGACCTAGTCTGATGAATCTTGCTCCTAACATAATAACAAAAAAAAAATGACCTAGTCTGATGAATCTTGCTCCTAACATAATAACAAAAAAAAAATGACCTAGTCTGATGAATCTTGCTCCTAACATAATAACAAAAAAAAAATGACCTAGTCTGATGAATCTTGCTCCTAACATAATAACAAAAAAAAAATGACCTAGTCTGATGAATCTTGCTCCTAACATAATAACAAAAAAAAAATGACCTAGTCTGATGAATCTTGCTCCTAACATAATAACAAAAAAAAAATGACCTAGTCTGATGAATCTTGCTCCTAACATAATAACAAAAAAAAAAAAAAATCCTTTTTGATTCATTTTAGCATAGATACACAATTCAATAATCTCATTTTCCAACATAGGGTCTTCATTCCCTAGTTGATTTTATTATTTTAGACATAGGGTCTTCACTCCCTAGTCTTCTTTCTAACATAGGTGCCCATTCCTTAGTTGATGCCGACAATAACCCGATGAATCTCATTTCCAGACACCAGCATAACCTGGTGAACTTTTCTTCTCCAGACACTGGCATAACCCAGTGATCTCTTTTCCCTAGGCAACAACATAACCTGTTGACCTTTCCAGACACCAGCATAACCGGTGATCTCCTCTTTTCCTGACAACGGCATAACCCGTTGATCATTTCCAGACACTGGCATAACCCAGTGATCTCCTTTTCCCGGCAACAGCATACCCTGTTGACCTTTCCAGACACCAGCATAACCTGGTGATCTCTTTTCTTGACAACGGCATAACCCTCTTATCCTCCCCCAGACACCGGTATAACCTGGTGATCTTTTTCTTGACGACAGCATAACCTGTCGATCTTGTCCAACATAGGGTCTCCAATCCCTAGTTGATTTTACCTTTGGGTATAGGGTATCCACTCCCTAGTCCACAATAACTCCGGGTGCACCATTCCCAGCTTTTCATTGCTTTCAATAATAAAGTAACATAGATTTTATTACAATAACTCTCGAAATTTTCCTAGTGAAAACTGGGGCAGAAAATTTCGTTCGTTTGCTTTGATTTTGCATAGGTTACAATGGATTCGAGACGACCAAAAGAAGANAGTTGAACCCCAAAGTACAAAAGTGTTAAATAGGTGTACTGCTCGAGACAGATTGAAGTCACAAGCTATGCATGTCCATTCTTGATCCGAAAAGCTGAAGAAGATTGAACCAGCACCTATAACTAACAAGCATCAAGATTCAGATCGGAGTCTGTATAAAGAAGCAACCAAGACTCGAGATCAAGCTTCAGAAGATTCATAGATAGGAATCTTGTAACTCATAGTTGATAGGTTTAGTTTGGTCTTTTTCATTTTGATTTTGGTGTAATAAGGAGCTCAACAAGCAGTAAGCAGCAGCAATAGCAGTGAAATCACAGCTTTCCGGTAGTCCCAGCTACCAAAACTTCCAGAACTACACCGACCTGATTCCTTTATAGCCAAGGATATGTAGGCAACCTCTGAAGCAAGGTTCGGTCAAACTTTTTCAAAATGCTTCCAAATGGAGTACCAAACGGGCAAAAATTGCTTGTAGTTGCTCACTTTATCTTTGCCCGAAAACTCTTCATGTTGTCGAGCAAAGAGGGGCAGCTGTGAACACCCAATTTTTGCCCCGCATGGAAATTACTCCTAAAAAATAATCAAAAAATAGTTTTAATAAATTTTAGGAACTTTTCTTTATTTAGTTATATTCCATGCGTGTTTAATAATTCTAAAATCATAAAATAAAATAAAAATCATAAAAAATGTTCGAATCTTGATTTCATTAGCATGTTAGATTTTAAACTTCATTTTGAGGATTTAATCACATTGTAAATGCATCTTCTAAAAAATCAAAATTGCATACATAGTCTTAATTAATTAGTTTTAACATAGTTAATTATTTGATTAGTGGTTAAAATGGATAGTCGATTGATTTTTACAAAGAGTGGTATCAAAATTGGAGTTTTAAACTAAGTGGCTAATTTGAAAAGAAGAGATTTAGTTGATTCTTGAATTGGGTTTAACCTTGCAAAGGAAAATAGGCCTGCTTTGTTGAAGCCTAGAATTCCTACACACCCACACCCAAGCCCACACTTGAATCGGCCCAACACCCCTTCAGACGCCTAAACGATGTCGTTTCGCCCTTTCCCCTCACCTATTAAAAATAAACCTAGACCTAGACCTAAGGGGGGAGATCAGATCTATCAGACCCTATCAACCTAAGCGCTGTCTTCTTCCCTCCTCTTCATCTTCTTCACAGACCCCTCACACAAAACAGACCCCTCACCCTTAGAGGAGACTCCCCCTTATGAGCGTCGGTCCTCCCTCCTTTCTCCCTCTTGACCTCTCACTTAAATCGACCAACCCAAAACAAATTTCGACCCTTCACATGTCTCTCTTCAAAGTACCTAGCTGAGCCGCCACCCCTTCCTGATCTCGATCTCCCTCTCATCTTCAACAAGAGAACCAACACCCCCCTCCCTCTTACAAACAGCAACAGTCGCCCCCCTCTCCTTCACTCTCATTTCTCCAAATCACCCACAGACACACACTAGAGAGAACCAGCCGAACCCCCCCTCTAATTCCCTAACCTAGCAGCAGAAGAAACGAAAATTGACGGAAAAGCTCTAAAAACACGGAAATGAATTCGGATATGGAAAGGATTCCAACGGGTCTTTCACTATTCTTCATCTGTGGATTTTTAAGAGATCAAATTCCTTGTCATTAGCTGTGGAAGTCACTATTTTGCTTGATTTTGTTTTGCCTCTCATTTTAAAATCGAATAGAGGCGTGGAACCGTTCGCTGTGCGTCGTGTTTGTCACTGCTAAGGTCAGATTCGGGGCTGCTTCATTTAGCCATTATCTTGCTACTTGGTTTTCGCTTTGGGTACTAGGTACGCGCCCGATTTATGTATCTATTTTTAAGTTATATAAATGGATTTGTTGAATTTCATGAATTGGGTCTGTTTACTATGGTGAATTGGTGATGAATCTGATGTGAAATGGCCGTGTTTTTATTTTTTATTTTTTGCTTATGTTTTCTTCTAAAAATTTGTTAAGAGTTGGTTGTTGTACATAGGTTTAATTGGATTTTGGGACTGGATATTGAAGCAAACAAAGACACAAGATAAAAATAGATAGGAGTAGAGACAAACTTGATTTTAATATGTCATATGGTAAAAGGAACCAAATACGTTCAATTATGGAATCAAAGAAAGCATCTAATTTACTAAAGAGGATTGAATTCTCAAGCAAGCTCCATTGGAGTAGTGGTCAGCAAAGGCATAGTCCCAAAACGACATCGTTGTGCTCCATTCATTGCTTGATTATATCACAAATATACGGCAATGAAGTTAAACGTCTTATAGACTTGTAGTATAAATGTTTAGTGAAGATTGGATGTTAGAGACTTCAGAATCTCCGATAGGGAATGGTCTATATAATTTTGTTGAAAGGGAATGTTGAACCCTACTTCCTTGGCTGCTTTAAAAACAAGGAAGTTAGCTCTGTATAAATTAATTACATTCTCCTTTAAGAAACTTAAATAAACAACAATTTATCATTTTGGGGTACTACGAGAAGAACAACTATGAATCAGTGGTTTTTACATTTCATATGTCATAGGAGAGTGCTAATGAAGTAACCTTCTGTATTTCTATTGGTGTTATTTACTTAGAACATTGATCTTTCTATTACCTATGCACTTCTCTGGTTTTCCCTACTGAACATGATGGCGTAACAAGATAGTCTGCTAGTAAAAAAGTCATGTGATATATAGATATGACTTTTACTTCCAAAATATGACGATCATGTTAGCTAGCCCATTTATTCATCCATAATACTTCATCCATAAATCATGACTTTACCAGAATCTCTAATTAGTTTTTTTTTAGGAAAAATTATGAACATAATAGTTTGCTTCAGATATGCAATTAAATCATCGTGACCATAATCATGATTATGTAATCCACATTCGGGTCTTATTTTATGCTACTCGACTACAACTTCGAACAAGCAATCCTAACAATAATAAGATCACATGTAGCAATCGCGGGTGCATTTCATGTGACGCGGTCGCGATGTGTCAAAAAAAAAACAAGTGCACGCCATCGTGACTTGTCCCAAGATAAATCCATAAATATAAAAAAAAACTATTTATATGCCTACCCCGTACAGCTAGAAATACCTCGTTTAGATAAAATTCTAAAACTTAGAGAATAATTGAATGTCGCCTCAAATAAGCATTTCAAAATCGTCATGACCATAGCCATGTCTATATAATCTACACTCGGGTGCGACAACTCATGTCCCCGACTCTAACTCAAAACATTAATTAAAATAAACATGTTCTAAATCGCGGGTACATTTCATGTGGCGCGGTTTGCAATGTGCCCAAAAATAACAAGTGCACGTCATCGTGACTTGTATTAAAATAATTCCCTAAATATTAAAAAACGGCTAAAAAGTAAGAAGNTAAATCCCAAATCCGAATAATGTCACTTTAATTGAAAATACTCCCTAATCCACCCTTATCGGAGGAAAAAGGAGGTGTGACAGCTCTGGCGACTCTGCTGGGGACTTAACCCAAAATCTCTGGTTCAGGGTTCAAGAATTCAAGCTTATATAACTGTTATGTTTTATCTTTCCTTATCTGATTTTACGTGTTTAAACCTGACGTGCTAAATGTCGCTTTTTACCGCTTTGATATTATCTGAACTGTATATAAATTGTGCCGAAACCCTTTTCTCTCTGAGTCTTCTAAATCATCTGGGTAGTGTGCACTACGTGTGACTTCTTTTCTGTTAGAGTCATATCCAAATTTTAGAACGAGGTACGGATAAGTTGCAAAGCCTGTGAAGCTTCTGTATTCCCGGTACGCTGCCCCGACCTCGGCTCGTGCTGTCCGCTCGGGTAAGCCAAGTCTAGAACAATAAACCCCAGGATTTAAACCTAGAATAACATAGCCTCATGCCGGATCCCTAGTAGGAACGTTTGTTTGCATCATGTGCATTTGACTTTGGGGACTCAACA
>ML397990.1:0-25499 GCA_005239525.1 Nicotiana knightiana
CTATATTACTTGTCGACCACGTACACTTGCGTGTGCATTGGGAAATCAACCAACAACCGCCTACTGTATAAAGCCTCATACGGTGCCATCTGAAGGCTGGACTGGTAAATGTTATTAGAAGAAAACTTTACGAGTGGCAAGTATTGTCCCATGACCCTCCAAACTCCATCACACAGGCATGAATCATATCCTCAAGAATCTGGATCATGCGCTCGGACTGCCCATCCGTCTGAGGGTGAAAGGTTGTGCTCAACTCCACCCTAGTACCCAACTCCTACTGAAATGTTCTCTAGAACTGTGATGTGAATTGTATGCCTCTGTCTGAAATGATGGATACTGGAATAACATGAAGGCGGACAATCTCCCTGATATAAATCTCATCCAACTATCGCGGCCCCCTCTGTTCCCTCGCGAAATCAGGTTTCGACATGTGGGACAACTCATTTCCTTTTGGGATGGGGTATGGAATTTGAAGAGTCGCCAACTAACGGATTAAGGTGCGTTAGGGAACCTAAAGCAAATAACTCATACACCGGTTTACTTTACCAGAGATTGGGTAAGATATCGAAATTAACTTGAGGGGAAGGTATTAGGCACCCCTCGAGGTCCACAACGGTGGGTCCCGACCAAACTTAATCTATGCGAATTAGTCCTTAAAGAGAAATAAAGCCATTTAAACAAATAGAAATCATTCAAAATGGAAATTAAAGGGGGATCCTAGGTTTATTAGCCTATAGGATCACTTATGTGCAATACTCGGTAACCTTCCTCAAATAGAGGTGTTACGCGTAGCATTAGCGTACAGGTCATCTACCTTCCACTTAATTATTATCTAAACGTTCTAATAGCATCGAATACGTACCCTATGTGTGCATTAACCGTCCTTTAACTATGGCCCTGGAGGTGCTTATGGCCTCTATTTAAGGTGGTTCTAGACTCACTTATGGTGCTTAAAAGGAGAAAAAACTAGGCGTCAAACAAAAGCAAATTGGACTGTCACATAAAGAGTAGTTAAGGGCTCAGATTTACCTCCACAAGTAAACAAAACAATTGCACGCCCCAAACAAAAAATTTTAAATGATTTAAAGTCCTATAGAAGGATATTTAGATGAGCAAAAAGCTGAATATACAACATTTTATTAAGACGAGGCAGTGAATACCTAATCAGTTTGCCTACTGATTTTATTACTTACTGGATCTGGAAAGTTTGTAAGTAGTCAAACATAGTTTTAAACTTCAGAACTTTAATCAACATACAGGTCTGCGTAGGTGATAACTGGGCAGAATCCTATAGACATAGTATCTAGGCGTGAATAAGACCATAATAATAAACTAGTGATTGATTTATAACAGGCAGATTTTTATCTGTTTAGACCCTATAGGCATGTTGTCTATGCACTGAAAATGGTCACAAACATTACTTCAAGACATATAAACACAGAAATTGATTTTACATATTTGTCTCTACTAACATGATATCTAAGTGTCAAACTATTTTTATACTTATTCCTTATAAGCATGACGATTAAGTGATGAAACTGATTTTTATATGTTCTTCCAATAGGCATGATATCTAGGTGAATAAATTTGTTAGCCAGTTTTCAAAAAAATTCAACAAGGGAATTCCTAGGGACGTGATTTCTAATGCACACATGATGGTTTGAGAACATGATTATTAATGCAGAATTGGTACCTAGAAGCACGATTTCTAATGCAAATGTGAAATACAGGATTTCAAAGAATGAGACAAGTCCTATGGGCATGATTTCTAATGCATATAAATCACCACAATAACCTACATGCATGATTTCTACCCGAACCTAACAATAATATGTACATATAAAGTCCCTCCCTATTTTACTAATAACCCCGATATCTATTTTTTACAAGAATTATTATTACAGACCAGATATAAAAGAATTACATAATGAAAATCATTATACTATAGGGATCCTTAGCAGGCCCAATTTCAATCTTGGAAGCCAAGCCTTCAATCAAGTCTGAGGTACACCAATAGTCCATAATACACCAAATGGCTTCTGGTGTGTCAAAGTTCCCAAGGGCCTCAAGGACCCCGGGAAATGCTCACACCAGAACCTTTTCAAAGAACAGTTTTTGTGAACAAGTATGGAAAGTCCATCCCTAGTGTGTCAGAGTTCAGAGGAGTCTCATGGACTCCTAGGCAATGCTCACACTGGAGGGGCAGGACCCTAGATATTCTAAGAAAAGGAGTTGAAAATAATATATGAAAATAGGAATAGTTTTAGGAAAACAGTTCAGAATTAAAAAATAGGAGTAAACAGAGTCATTACAGCACTCTGAGTTCAAAGATTTTCAGCAATCAAACATTGGACAAAACAGAATCATGATTACTTCAAGCAAAGTTTCACATTGTCTAGATTTGATTTAGTTTGTCACTAGGTGAGCATATAGCATGCTGGGGTCAGAATAATGATTAGATAACTAGATAGAGAAAGGTAGCAGGGGTTCGGAGCATAGAAGTCAGGAACACATAAAACAGGACAAACATGAAGGCATGCTAGTTGAGAAACAAGTGGATAAGTATCCTGGATCAAATAGGAACATGCTAGAGTGTATGAACCATATTGACATGTTGGACAAGACAATTTCATGAGAGTTGAGGAAAGCTAGTTAGTAGAGACATAAAGCAAGCAAAGGCAGGTTGACAGACAAATTACATAATATACTGAATAGGACCTAATGACAGAGATAGACATGCTGGTTAAGAGAAAGCAATAGGAAGCACATAGGTTTACTCGCATATGATAACATCCAGATTACATAACACTGAATAGGACCTAATGACAGAGATAGACATGTTGATTTAAAGCAATAAACAAAAAAGACATAGGCCTACTACACAGAAGTAGTCATGCTAATTGAGATCAATAAACAGGAAAGACAGAAGTTTAACTACATAGAAGTAATTATTGCTAATTAAAATCAACAAAACATTAAAGACAGAAGTAGTCATGCTAATTGAGATCAATAAACAGGAAAGACAGAAGTTTAACTACATAGAAGTAATTATTGCTAATTAAAATCAACAAAACATTAAAGACAGAAGTAGTCATGCTAATTGAGATCAATAAACAGGAAAGACAGAAGTTTAACTACATAGAAGTAATTATTGCTAATTAAAATCAACAAAACATGAAAGACAGAAGTAGTCATGTTAACTGAAATCAATATACAGGAAAGATATGGACTTAACTACACATAAGTAGAGCAATAGACAGGAAAGCACATATATTTAAACTTCATAGCATAATGAATGACAATAGGTGGAGAGACATACCAGTTAAAATAGAAAACATGAAGGTAAAAGGATGCAGAACCCAATAGTCTAGCCTCAGCTTTCAGCCGGCTAGATAGTGTAGCAAACACAAGTAACAAAAAGGTTTGAATAGGAGCAAGAGTTTGTGTGTGCGTATGTTTCTTTCTGAATGTGTTCGTTGTCTTGAAAGAAAACCAGAATGAGTTTTATATAGCACTTATCAAGGTAAACAAATAAGGTAAAGAATAAATTGGAGTTCATAAAACAAGGTAATCAATCAGTTAATTGAGGAATTAAATCAATCAATTCACACAAAAGAATCCAGAAAGGACCCCTTAAATTGGGGAGAATCCATTACCAGCCCCGATTGGGATTCAAATAAGGTAAATAAACCAATCATAGACTGTATAGGAGGCAAACAAATCCCATAAATCAGGCTACAATCTAATTAAGGCAAGTAGTACTAATTAAAAGTCATAAATAATGAAACAGGTAAAATCACAGGGAAGTACTAATTTTAAAAGGAAAATATAATTCGAACACTAAATAAAATCAGTCAATATATATTGATTGACAAAGATAAACAATAATGGAAAAATATTGAAGTGATTAATGCGATAAGCAGAAAAACCTAGGGTTAGGTCATACACATGAGAAACGATCGAGCAAGTAAAGAGAATCAAGGTTAAACACTTAATAAATTGGTACTTTGCAAAACTTTAAAAGGATGAAATCCTAGCATTTAGAGAAGATAAAAAATCGGTCAATAGTAAGGAAACATAGGAAGTTTTAAAGAGAAATGGCAAAAAAACTTAAGAATATCTCAGATCTACAAGGATCTAAACAGATTCGAGTAGTATAAGATTAGGGTTTTTAAAAAGATGACAGAGATGAAAGTAACTTGGTTTAAAATCATCGATTCGAGCCATAAACACAGAGAAAATAATACTCACAAACGGAGATGGCCATAGGTAGGCCTATGAAATGGTTTTGAACAAAATATGGGTTGAATCTCTTCGAGATTCTTCCATAAATCAACATAATCGAACAACTAGAAGAGGTGAGAGGCCAGTAGGGGCCGAAAATTACAAAGAAACCCCATGAACGGGTGGTTTTTCGGTGATGGTGGCTAGGTTTTAAGGGGGGTGCTTGAGAGAGAAGATGGGAGGTAGGGATTCAAGGACGACAGGATTCAGAGAAATGGGGGTGTTGGGGTTTGGGTTAGATTAAAAAAGGAAAGGGGTAACGTGGACTGTTGATCTTAGAGATCAACCACCACGATTAGAGAAGGCTCTGGGTTGGGTTAGATGAAGAATTGGTCCTGGGTAGGATTTGGGCTAGGATATTAAGTAATTGGGCTGGTATAATCAGGTTAGGTCCGAAATTAAAATGAATTCAAAGGGGCTATTTGTTAAATACCCAATCACTTAATAAAATAATTTGTAAAAATAATTAAAAAATTATAAAAAATGATTTTCATGCATAAAAGTTATTTTAAAATAATTATTTGATATTATAAAAATATAAAAACTATTTTCTGGCGAAATAAGGTAATAATGCATACATGGGCTATTATTGCAAAGTTATTGTAATTATAACCCTAAAAATATAAATGTGGCTATTCATACAATAATTAAAGATTGGTATAAATATAAATGATAAAAATAAACCATAAAATCATTATGAAACCAATTGCGCGGCAATTAGTAATTATTTATATAAAGAAAATGCTGGGATAAATTAATAAAACTCCTTAGGAAAAATGCAGAAATTATGAAAAATATTAATTGATGCTCATGCATTGTTTTGAAGATATATATGCATTTTAAAAATAATATAGAAAAAAATTGGGTATCAACAACTGCCACTCTTTACCCGGGAAGGATGAAAGAATTATCGGGTAAAGATATGATGGCCAATTTTGATCGAGTAGGGTGATTTGAGAGATATAGGCCGCACTCCGATTTTCGAGCTACCTACATATCCCTGGTTTTATGGGAATCAGGTCGTGTGTAGTTCTGGGTTCATCGGCGGAATATACCGATGAAGTTATCACAAGAACGGACACAACGTTTTGGAATAGGTTGAATGGTTACGGTGAGCGATCAGGTTTGAAATAGTATGAAGGAACTGGAGCAGGATTGCTCCTGTTGGGATAATGGTTATTCATCGGGTTACCTGCAAATCAGATGATGCACTGCAACATGTACGTACAATTTTGCGTAAATTTAAACATGATGCAAACTCCCTTCAGAGCATGAGAATTGCCTTCGGACGGTTGAGGATGACGTCCTTTGACCATGATGTCCTAGGCCATGAATTGTGCAGTAAGGGATTCGTAGGCCATGAGGTGATGTTCTCGGGCCATGAAAATGGTGCCTCCGAACCATGACGCCTTTGAATAATGATATTCAAGTTCGAGAGATCCTTAGGCCATGGCATGGTGTCTTCCGGCTATGAGGATGGTGCCTTAAGACTATGACGCCTTCGGACAGGTTGGCGATATTTCAGCCTATGAAGTGCAAAGACATGATGCTATAAGCGACAAGACAGAGCTTAGTCTTGTTTGAAGTTGAGGGCAGAGCTTAGCCCGAAAGAAGAGAATAGATAATGCCAGAGAGACAGTGCTTAGTCTCGTGCGAGGTTCAGGACAATGCTTAGTCTCATGCAAAGTAAAGGCAGTGTTGAGCCTTATGCAAATAAAGAGGCAAGGCTTAGCCTCATGCAAAATTGAGACAAAGCTTAGTCTCGTACAGATGGAAGGCAGAGCTTAGCCTTATGCAAGATTGAGAAGAAAGTCTTAGCCTCATTCAAGATTCGGGACAGAGCTTAATCCCATGCAGAGTGAAGGCAATACTTAGCCTTATGCAAATAGAGAAGGCAGTGCTTAGCCTTATGCCAGATTCGGGACAGGGCTTAGTCCCATGCAAAGAGAAGCACTGCTTAGCCTTATGCAGATATGGAGTTAGGGCTTAGCCTCATGCAAGATTGAAACAGAGTTTAGTCTCATGCAAATAGAAGGAAGAGCTTAGCCTTATGCAAATAGAAGGCATAGCTTAGCCTTATGCAAGTAAAGAGGCAGGGCTTAGCCTCATGCAAGATTGAGACACAGTTTAGTCTCATGCAACGAATAATAAGTGATAGTATAGTATTTCTTAGCTGGAAGTGATTTTGGTATCTTTATTGCTACGAAGGCTGTGATTCCAAGGTGTGCATATTCCTTATTCCTGCGTTCAAAAAAAGTCGTGAGTTTTGCAGGGGAAGGTTGGTTTGTGCCTTCGTCTGCTTGCTTGATTTGCTCTATTTTGTCAAAAGACCCTGTTCAAATTATCGGGGTAGCATTTGCTAAATCATAGTTTATGTTCAAAAGCATGCATGCATAATTTTTGAAGACATAGTAAATATAGTTTTAGAAATTGGTTAGATGAACCAGTGACTGCGACATGATCAAAGACATTGTGACTACTTCGGCCGTAGAATTTTGAGGGTCCTCCTCAAAATTCTATCCCAGTTAACTGAATAATGCTTCTGACTGCTTTATATGTTGCGATTGGCTGAACTTGCGCTCCTCAAAATTCTGCCCCAGTTTCTGATTATGGGGGAAATGGAAATTTTATTGAATTATGACCGAACCCACATGGCTATCTACGTATCCCCTCTTAAACAGGAATCAGGTCGAGCGTAGTTCAATTTACATCATGTGAAAATGGTTTACACATAATATCGCTTGACTGCATCTGAATTGATTGGTTTTGTCCAGACTTCTCCATCTATTTCTGCGAGTATGAGGGATCCTCCTGTTAGTACCCTGTGAACCATGTAAGGACCTTTCCAGTTGGGAGAGAACTTACCTTTGGCTTCATCTTGATGCGAGAAGATCTTCTTCCACACCAGGGGAACTCCCATGGGAGTAGAAACATAAACAGGGGAACTCAAAGAATCCTGAGATATCCCCAAATGCGAAGCAAAATAAGAAGACACATATGAATACGTAGCTCCTAGGTCAAATAATAGTGATGCATCCCTATGACAGACATGGACGGTATATGTAATAACTGAATCTGAAGCTACAACCTCTAAACGGGCTGGAAGGGCATAATACCTGGCCTGGCCTCCCCCTCTAAGGTGACCTCAACCTCCCTGACCTCCACCTCGAGCTGGCTGAGGAGGTAGAGTGGCAGCTGGGGCTGGAAGAATAGCCGGAGGACCCGGTGGAGCACGTGGAGGCTGATAAGCTTGTGAAAATGCATCCATCCTAGATCTGGGGAAATCTCTAACCATGTGACGAGTGTCACCACACTTAAAATAACCCCTCGGAGGACGCTGTGATTGAGACTGACTCGGAATTGGCCTGTTGGACTGGCCGGTAATGGCACCTCGAGCAGGAGGCATACTAGATACTGGCAGTGCATAATATGGCTCCTGAGGTCTAGGAGGAGCTGGAATACCACTGGATGATGGAAGAGATGAATGAAAAGGGCGACTCACAAAACCCCTACCATAGGATGTTGCTGGTACACGAGCTCTCGAATAATGACCAGTCTCTCGAGACCTCTTGGCCTCTCTCTCCTCTCTGTCCCGAGAAAACATGTTCTCTACCCTCCTACCAATACTCACTGCCTGCTGATAAGTAATACACATCTCCAACTCTCTAGCCATACTACTCCGAACACTGGGGTGGAGTCCCTCGATGAAGCGACGAACCCTATCTCTAATCGTGGCAACCAAAGCCGGTGCATGACGAGCTAACTCACTGAAACAGACTGCATACTCCGACACAGTCATAGCACCATGGTGCAGCTGCTCAAACTCTGCGTGCCAAGCATCCCTGAGGCTCTGAGGGACATACTCTCGTAGAAACATCTCTGAAAACTGAGTCCAAGTGAGTGAAGCTGCCTCATCCGAACTACTCAGCTCATAGGCACGCCACTCTGATATCCCGCGCCCCTCAGCTGGAAAGCGGTGAAAGAAACCCCACTCCTCTCCACAATGCCCATAGTGCAAAGAATATGATGACGCTCCTCAAGAAAACCCAAAGCGCCATCTTAAGTTAGTCCGTTGAAAGTAGGTGGGTGGTATTTTTTGTACCTCTCAAGTCTGAGTTGCTCTGCCTCAAAAGCAGCTACCCTAGTCCCATGCTGAGCCAGAATCACTGGGGGTATAGGAATGTACTCTGAGTCCTGATCAAAAAGGACCCTCTGCTCAGGAGTGTGGGTTGTGGGAGTCTGTGCCCCTCTCCCGGCCTGAGATGTGGTTGGGGCTATCCGAAGTATCCCAGACTGAGTCAGAGTGCAAAACATGCTCATGGACTGAGCCAGTCTTCTAGAGGGCTGGAGTAGCAATAGGAACTTCCTGTGTCGGCCCTCCAGCTGGAGCTGCTGTGGGCTCCTGTGTCGCTGCTCTTGCAGGTGCTCGGGCTGCACTGAGTGCTCGTCATCTACCCCGGCCCTTGCCTCGGGTTGCACGTAGTGATGCTAATGGACTCTCGTAGAATAGAGACTTAGAATTTTGATGTCAATAACTCGCACGACAAGGAAATCAAAGAATATTATTGTTCTTAACAGTTGCATAGCCTCCAGAAGATAGATATGGACGTCTCCGTACCGATCCGCGAGACTCTAATAAATCAGCTTATGACTTGTGACTCCTATGAACCTAGACGCTCTGATACCAACTTGTCACGACCCAATTTACCCTCTGAAAGGTATCGTGACGACACCTAGTCTCTGCAACTAGGTAAGCCTAATTTGTCGATAAAACTTAATTAAAAACACATAAAATAAAGAAAATTTAAGGACATAATCTAAATAATCATAACGACGCCGCTCGACATGTAAAAAATATTTATCCCAAAGACCCGGAATGTTACAAACAATCACAAGCTCTAACACTATTGTAGCTCTAAACAAAACTAGAAAGTACATAGGAAAAATCGCTATAAGATAGAATAGAAGGGGACTTGGAGGATTCTGCGGATGCGGCAGAAATACCTTGCGGTCTCCTAGAATCAGCAACAACAACTAGCCACGAGGCTGATAGCTCGTACCTGGATCTGCACACAAAAACATGTGCAGGAAAGGGCATGAGTACACAACATTTGGTACCCAGTAAGTGCCAAGCCTAACCCCGGTCAAGTAGTGACGAGGTCAGGTGAAGGCTCTACTAGATTAAATAAGATAAATTTAAAACAGTACGAAAGATAAGTAATTTCTACATTAAATAGTTAAATCAAATATTTGAAAATTTAACAGTAAAGAGAGCCCTCGTCTCAGAACAAGGTAAACACAAGGTGGAAACTCCCGGGATACCATCTCGTAGTTCTAGATGATTATGCAGTACAGGGGGATCTTCCGGAATACGTTCGTCGTCCCAAAATAAATATGAAACGCTGGGGGATCTCCCGGAATACGTCCTTAGCCCCAATTTAAATATACAGTACAGGGGGATCTCTCGGAATACGTCTGTAGTCCCAAAATAAATATGCAGTGCTGGGGGATCTCTCGGAATACGTTCTTATTCCCAATTTAAATATGCGATGCAAGATAAATGACAGGTATATCATCAATTTATACAGTTCATCTAATCACATGTAAGGGAAAGCGGTAATCTAGCTAAGCACGGTACACAGAGTATCAAGTAGACAATTAGACACGTAAGCATGCTTTCCTAATCTAAGCTAAACAATTTAACACGTTAATGCAAATTAATAGGAGAAATAGAAATTTACGATTTAAGAAGGAAAAGTGGGATTTTAGAAATAACGGCCCATATACGTACTCGTCACCTCACGTAAACAGCGCCCGCACAACAAATATTATCAAAAAAACCTAAGAGGAAGTCCCCAACATAGAGTTAGGCAAACTACTTACCTCAACCGCTCAGGTCAACTTGAAATCACGTTCTTGTCACAGTACCCGACTCCAAATGGCCCAAATATATTCAATTCAATTGCACAATGTAAATATAACTTCAAGTAGTTAATCTAACTAATTAATTCGAAGGTAATACGCGAAAATAGGAAGATCTTCCCAAAAAGTCTCGTGGGCTCACGCCTCGGAATCAAGTAAAAGTTACCAATTTAGAACATCCATTCACTCACGAGGTCACTCGTCCAAAAATTATTCAATTCCGACACCAAAAACATGATCAAAACCCAAAAACTCGATTGGGGAACTTTCCCCCAAATTCCTATTTTTCCACTCAAATCCCTTGATTAGATTGAAGAAATTACTATAGATTGATGAAACACAAATGAAATAGGGTTAGTAATCATTACGCACTGATCTCCTATTCAAAATCCTCACGAAATCGCCTATTCTCGAGCTCCAAATTGATTTTAGAAGTTATGAACTCAAACCCTCAATTTTTCATATTTCTGACTAGCGATTTCCTCTTCTTCGAAGGGTCCACCACACCTGCGGTCCCTCTTCTGCGGCTGGGGTTCCGCATCTGCGGAATTTCATTAAACGGCCAGATTCCGCACCTGTGCCCCTTTACTTGCAGATGTAGTTCCGCTTCTGCGGTCCTTGGGCCGCATCTGCGACCAACGTACCTTATTCCTTAGACCGCATCTTCGGTTGCAAAACCGCTTCTGCGACACCACACCTGCGGTCCAACATCTGCAGGTGCAAAAATGACAGGTTCAGCACACCAGCAATTGCTTAAGTCTATTTTCCTTCCCGCTGAGCATCCGAAATACACCCGAGGCCCCAGGGACCTCAACTACACCTACCAACTAGTCCTATAACCTCATTCGAACTTAGCGAGCCTTCAAATCACATCACATAACACCAAAAACAAGAATTAAACATGAACTCAAGCCTACCAACGTAGCATTTTTCCAAAATCCACAAACAATGCTCAAACACGTTAAAACTAGTCCGAATGACCTCAAATTTGACACACAAGTCACAAATGACACTACGAACCTTCAGCCGCTCTTGGAATTCCATTCCGATCCTGATATCAAAATTTCACCTATCGGCTGAAATCGCCAAAAATCTAACTTTCGCCAATTCAAGCCTAAATCCATCACAGACCTTGTAAACACATTCCAGACGCGCTCCTAACCCCAAAATCACTCAACGAAGCTAACGAAGCCAACCTAATTCCATTCTGGATCCGTCTCCATACAATTTCAACTACGGTCCAATTTATACGGCTTAAACTCATAATTAAGTACTATGTGTCAAAACAACTCTCTGAATTCCATACCTAATCACTTCGGCAAGTCCCAATAGCAGAAAAAAATGTTGGGAAAGCAGTTATTAGGGTGTTGGGGCTCTAACTCTCAAAATGACCAGCTGAGTTGTTACATTCTCCCCCTATTAAAATAATTGTTCGTCTTCGAACTAGTATAAAGACATACCTGGAGCTGTGAAAAGATGAGGGTGCTGGTTGCGCATTTCTGCTCGGTCTCCCAAATCACCTCCTCGACCAGCTGACCCCTCCACAGAACCTGTACTGATGCAATATCCTTCGACCTGAGCTTTCTGACATGCCTATCCATAATGGCTACTGGCTCCTCAACATAAGATAAATCCTTGTCCAACCGGACTGCGCTAAAATCCAATACATGAGCCAGATCACCGTGATACTTCTAGAGTATAGAAACGTGGAACACCGGATGGACTCCTGCTAGGCTAGGAGGCAAGGCAAGCTCATAAGCAACCTCCCTAACGCGCCGCAATATCTCAAAAGGACCAATGAACCTCGGACTCAGCTTACCCTTCTTCCCGACTCTCATGACGCCCTTCATAGGAGATACCCGAAGCAAAACCCGATCACCAGTCATAAATGCCAAATCACGAACCTTCCGGTCTGTATAACTCTTCTTCCTAGATTGGGCTGTGCGAAGTCTCTCCTGAATTACCTTCACCTTATCCAGGGAATCCTAGACCAAATATGTACCTAACAATCGGGCCTCGCCCGGCTCAAATCATCCCACTGGGGACCGGCACCGCCTACCGTATAAAGCCTCATACGGTGCCATCTAAATGCTAGACTAGTAATTGTTATTATAAGCAAACTCTGCGAGTGGAAACTGTTGGTCCCATGACCCTCCAAACTCCATCACACAGGCATATAGCATATCGTCAAGAATCTGGATCGTGCGCTCGGACTGCCCGTTCGTCTGCGGGTAAAAGGTTATGCTCAACTCCACCCTAGTACCCAACTCCTGCTGAAAAGCTCTCCAGAACCGTGATGTGAACTGTGTGCCTCTGTCTGAAATGATAGATACTGGAATACCGTGAAGGCGGACAATCTCCATGATATAAATCTCAGCCAACCACTCTATGGAGTATGTAGTCAATACTGGAATGAAATGGGCTGACTTGGGCAATCGATCCACGATCACCCAAATAGCATCGAACTTTCTCAAAGTCCGAGGAAGTCCAACCATGAAGTCCATGGTGATCCGCTCCCACTTCCACTCCGGGAGCTCAATCTGCTGAAGTAATCCTCCTGGTCTCTGATGTTCATATTTAACTTGCTGACAGTTGAGACACTTGGCCACAAATACAACTATATCCTTTTTCATTCTTCTCAACCAATAGTATTGTCTCAGGTCCTGGTATATCTTCGCAGCACCCAAATGAACGAAGTACCGCAAGCTATGGGCCTTCTTGATAATCAGCTCCCGAAGCTCATCCACATTGGGCATACAAATCCGACCCTGCATCCTCATCACACCATCATCACCTATAGTCACATCCCTGACATCACCTCGCCGGACTCTATCCTGAAGAACTAGAAGGTGGGGATCATCATACTGACGCTCTCAAATGTGGTCATAAAGAGAAGATCGAGCAACCACATAAGAAAATACTCGGCAAGGCTCTGAAAGATCCAATCTCATGAACTGACTGGCTAACGCTTGAACATCCAATGGTAAGGGGCTCTCAACTGCCAGAAGATATGCCAAACTCCCCAAACTCTCCGCCCGATGACTCAAGGCGTCGGCCACTACGTTGGCCTTCCCGGGTGGTATAATATAGTGATTTCATAGTCTTTTAGTAACTCCAACCATCTCTGCTGGCGTAGATTAAGGTCTTTCTGCTTGAACTAGTGCTGAAGACCCCGGTGATCAGTGTAAATCTCACAGGGAACACCGTACAAATAATGGTGCCAAATCGTGAACAATAGCTGCTAGCTCGAGGTCATGAACCGGATAATTCTTCTCATGCACCTTCAATTGTCTGGACGCGTAAGAAATCACCCTACCGTACCACATCAATATTTCTCCCAATTGAACACTATTTAAACATTTTCCCCTCTCCCCTTTAAGATAAACTCAGACCCTAATACTCACACTGAAACTTAGATTCTTTTATTCTAATTCTCTTTGCTCATTGTTGCTGGTCTTGGCTGGCTGAAAGCCAAGGCCAATTGAATCTGGACTTACCTATTGTGGTATACTTTCTTGCTTTCCTGCCCAACTGGTAAGCCCCAATCCCTTGTCATTTCATTCTCCATGTTTTCAGAATATGTGTTGCTCGACCAACATGTTTAAATTTTGAGCATGATTCTGACTTTATGCTTCTGTGATTCTCTTTTAATCCTATAGTTAATCCTGTTAATTGAAGATTAGTTATTTTGAAATATATGAATTCTCTTAAGGCCCTTGAGAACTTTGACACACTAGAAACCTGGTTTTATATGTGTTGTGGGTGAGTCCCTCACCACTGACTATGATGTACCTATGAAATGAGCCTCGAAGTTGATTGGTTTGAAGGCATGGTTCCTAGGTTTATTTGGGTCTAAGAAGGCTCCCTATAGTGTATCTTATTACTATTATGTTATTCATTAATTATCTGGTCTCTAATAACTTTGTAATAAATAGATTCTGGGGTATATAGTAAAATCAAGGAGGTTTTCTTATTTCCTTTATTAACTGGGTAGAAATCCTACCTATAGGGTTTCAGCTATGTTGTTAATTCTTGCGCATTTTTCAAAACTGTATAAGTTCTACATTGTGTTTAGAAATCCTACCTATACGACTTTCGTTGATAATGTTGATTCTGAATTCTATATCTGCATATTAGAGATCCTGCATATAGGGTTGATGTTATAGATGCATTAGAATCCTGCCCATAGGATCTATCAATATGTCCAACAAACATGCATTAGCAATCATGCCTATAGGATCCCAGTGTTTGATTTAATTATTTTCTAGCAATGTGTACAATTTTTGCCCGTATTACTTCTCAATAGATATCATGCCTATAGGATTAAATCAATTCAGTAATAGACACCGTGCCTATAGGACTAAAACCATTTCAAACCTAGAAATCATGCCTATAGGACTTAAGTCAGTACAGTAATTAGAAAGCATGCCTATAGGGTTAAAGGGAAATACAAGGCTATGAAACATGTCAATATAAAGCTAAAATCAGTTTGCATTTAGAAATCATGCCTATAGGATAACTATCATCACACCCGTCGAAGTCATGCCTATAGGATTCTATTAATTGGTTCTAAATACAATCGCCGTTGTCAATCATTTAGGCAATATATTTGTAGGAATAACAATTCTGGATTCGAAATTGTGATGCATTACTTCCTGGAGTGCCCGGGTATTATACTGAATAAAATCAGTAGGCAAACAACATGTCTTAGCACTCGCTTTAATAAAACTGCCTCTGCACTCTGTTTTCTCACATAGATATCATGCCTATAGGACTTTAAGGTTAATAAAGTTTGCTGAATCGATTGCGTGCATTTGTTGTTTTATGTGCGGAGATCAACATGAGCCCATATTTGATTTTACTTGAAAGTCCTAATTGTTTTTGTCTGTCGCCTAGCCTTTTACAATTTCAAGCAACTGAGGTTTAGTCTAGAACCACCCCAAATAGAGGTCCTAATGCCTCCAGGGCCATAGGTAAGGGACGGGTAGTGCACGCATAGGAAACGAATTAGAATCAACTAGAGCGCTTTAGGTAACAACTTAAAGATAGTAATCGGGTAGAAGGAGATGGTAGTTCGTGCGCTAAATGCTATGAGTAACACCCCGACTTGGGAGAGTTACAAAGTATTGCACGGGGTGATCCTATAGGCTAAAAAACTTAGGACCCCCATCCCTATTAATTAGTTTTCTATACTTTTCCTTAGACTAATTTGCTTAACTCAAGTTCTGCGGGGACCCACTATTGTGGACCTCGGGGGGTGCCTAACACCTTTCCCTCTAGGTAATTGAGCCCTTACCTGATCTTTGGTGATGTAAACTGGTAATATGAGTTATCTGCTCTAGGTGCCCTAATGCACCTTAATCCGTTAGGTAAAAACCTCTCTCAGTTCTGATTCCTTACCCTCTCAAAAGGAGTTGTCCAAAAATGTCAAAACCCGATTTCGCGAGAAAAAGTGGGCGCGACAAGGAGGCTCACAGTTCTAAGTATTCTATTTACCCGGGTGCTGCCAAGATGTACCAGGACCTGCGACAGCAGTATCGGTGGCGGAGGATGAAGAAGGATATTGTTGCTTATGTGGCTCGTTGCTTGAATTGTCAACAGGTGAAGTATGAGCATCAGAGACCCGGCGGTTTTCTCCAGCAGATAGAGATTACTGAGTGGAAGTGGGAGCGTATCACTATGAACTTCGTTGTTGGACTCCCACAGACTGAGAAGAAGTTTGATGTTGTTTGGGTTATTGTGGATAGGCTGACTAAATCAGCACATTTCATTTCGGTGGCAACTACTTATACCTCAGAGCGGTTGGAAGAGATATATATTCGTGAGATTGTTCGCCTTCACGGTGTGCCTGTGTCTATCATTTCTGATCGAGGTACGTAATTTACCTCGCACTTTTGGAGGGAAGTTCAGAATGAGTTGGGTACACGGGTTGAGTTGAGCATAGCATTCCACCCTCAGACGAATGGGCAGTCCGAGCGTACTATTCAGATCTTGGAGGATATGCTTCGCGCATGTGTTATTGACTTTGGAGGTTTTGGGATTAGTTTTTGCTGTTAGCGGAGTTTTCCTACAATAACAGCTACCAGTCGAGCATTCAGATGGCTCCCTATGAGGCATTATATGGTAGACGGTGCAGATCGCCTCTAGGGTTCGAGTGCATTGCCTCCAGGTTTATCCACAGTACATTCGGTATTCTATGTGTCTATGCTCCGAAAATATCATGGTGACCCGTCCCACGTGTTAGATTTCAACTCTGTCCAATTGGACAAGGATTTGACTTCTGAGGAGGATCCGGTAGCCATTCTACACCGGCAGGTTCGTCAGTTAAGGTCAAAGAGTTACCCATCAGTTCGAGTGCAGTAGAGAGGTCATCTTGTTGAGGCAACTACTTGGGAGTCCGAGTCAGACGTGCGGAGTAGATATCCACACTTGTTCGCCAATTCAGGTACTTTTCTATGTCCGTTCAAGGACAACTGTTTGTTTTAGAGGTGGGGATTTTGATGACCCAAAGGGTCATCTTATTAATTAAGACTCTATTCCGGGCTCGTTAGCTTTAAAACATTAATTTATTCACCTCGATTTACGTGCACAGTCTGGGTGTAAATTCGGAAAGCCTTTATGTGAAAATATATGAAATAATAATTTTTGAGAGTTAAAATTTGATTTTAGTTGACTTTGGTCAATGTTTTGGGTAAATGATCCCGGACCCGTGTTCAGGCGGTCCCGGGAGGTCCGTAGTAAAATATGGGACTTAGGCGTATGCCCGAAATCGAATTTCGAGGTCCCTAGCCCGAGAAATAAATTTTTGATGAAAATTATAAAACTGAAATTTAAAGGAGTTAAAGAAATGAATTAATGGTTGAACTCGTTGGTATCGGGCCCGTATTTTGGTTCCGGAGCCCGGTACATATTTGTTATAATATTTAAGTCTTATCTGTGAAATTTGGTGGAATCGGAGTTTATTTGATGTGATTCGGACGTCCTGTTGAGAAGATAGTGAATTTGAGATGTTCTTGAGGAATTCATGAGTTTTGATGCTAAATCTATAGTTTAGGTGTTATCTTAGCGATTTGATCGCACGAGCAAGTCCGTAGGATGTTTTTAGACTTGTGTGCATGTCTAGTTCAGATCCCCAGGGCTCGGGTGAGTTTCGGATAGGCCACGAGAAGTTTTAAACTTAGGAAAAATATGTTGTTAGCTATTTCTGGTGCACTGATGCGTTCTTCTTCGCGATCGTGAAGTCTCTCCCGCGATCGCGAAGAGTAAATGGGCTAGAAGTCGATTTGTTCTACATGAATGCGTGACACTGGTCGCGAACGCGAAGCACTAGGGGGATTACCCTTCACGAACGCGACCATGCTACTGTGAACGCGATAGGTTAAGGGGACCTAGGGGAGGTGAGTCAAGTTCCTCTTCGCGAACGTGACCACTGGGTCGCGAATGCAAAGGTCAGTTGGGTTGTGCATCGCGAATGCAAGCAAGACATCGCCAACGTGAAGGCCTTTGGGCCGCAATAGCGATAGGCCTCACGAGAACGCAATGAAGACCTGTCCAGCGATTAAAAACAAAACTTAAACACGGGATTAGACCATTCTTTCATATTTTCAAAACCAAGAAGACCTAGAAACGATTTTCAAGAGACAAGTTCTTCCCCAAAGTGTTGGTAAACGATTCTAAACTATTTTCTCCCGATTACCCATTGTTTTTCATCATTTTTCCATCAAAAATCAAGGGTTTTCATGGTAGAAATTGGGGGTTTGGGTAGTATTGGGGAATTTTGCATAATTGGAATTTAGACCTCGAATTGAGGTCGAATTTCAAAACTAACTACATATTCGGGCTCGGGGCTGAACGAGTAAACGGGTTTTGGTCCGAACCCCGAGTTTGGATCAAGCGGGCCCCGAGGTCGATTTTTAACTTTTTTGGAAAAATTTGGAAAAACATGATTATGCACTAAAGTTAATCCCTTTAGCAATAATTAATGATATTGAACTAATTATGATTAGATACAAGTGGGTTGGAGGTGAATTCTTAAGGAAAAGCAGTACTTGAGCAGTGAGTGGCCTGCAGAATCGAGGTAAGTGTTGTGTCTATCCTTAGCTTGAGGAAATAGGTATTGTGTGACTACTTCTTATTGTTTTGTTGCTAAATACGATGTATAGGTGAGGTGACGAGTACCTATACATTGTGGTCGAGTCATAACATGCGAGTGAAAGTTCATCCTTGCTATTCTTGTTGCCTTAAAGCCTATTATTTATGCTTATTGTTGCTTTGAAATATTGGAAAGAATTGTGTCCGATTCCACCGAGATGGATAATATTGTGAATATTGAGTTGAGATTGAAATGTTAAATTGTGATAGAAACTATGATGAAATACTGATTTTTTTGTGAAATTCCTTCTTATATGTTGTTATTGATTCTGTGACTGGTGAGGAAGAGTGTAAAGAACAAAGAGTGATTCCGTGCATAATTTACTTAAATGGTGACGAAGAGTGTAAAGCACGAAGGGTGATACCATGCATAAATTATTATTATTGTGAGGAAGAGTGTAAAGCACGAAGGGTGATGCCGTGTATAATTTACTTATATTATGAGGATGAGAGTAAAAGCACGAAGGGTGATGCCGTGCATTCTTTTCTATAATCTTGTGAGAAAGAGAGTAAAAGCATGAAGGGTGATGTCGTGCATTCTTATTTGTTATATGGTGAGGTTGAGAGTAAAAGCACGAAGGTTGATGCCGTGCAAATTTCCTTTCTATTTTAATTGCTTAATTTTATTGGTTTATCCTTGTTTATTTTTGTTCTTTCGTTATCTCACTCCTTATGTTGAAATTCCCCACAGTATGTCCCCTTCCCATTATTTGTTATTTTTAAATTCTTTATTTGCTTCTATTTTGTTAGCATGATTATTCTGTCCAGGTTTTTATGTGGTGTCTTGTCCTAGCCTCGTCACTACTTCGCCGAGATTAGGCTCGACACTTACCAGTACATGGGGTCGATTGTAGTGATACTACACTCTGCACTACTTGTGCAGATCCAGGTTTAGGTCTGCGTTGAGTTTGAGTTGTAGCTGATATTCGCATGGAGACATGAGGTAGATCTGTCGATGTCCGCATATTCCTGGAGTCTCTTCCTTATTATTCAGTTGTTGTTTTATTTAGTTCAAAACAGATATATATTTTCTTTGAGCCAAATACTTGTAGTAAATTCTTAGTAGTTCGTGAATTGTGACTCCAAACCCTGGATAGCTAGATATTAGAATTAGTTCCGTGGTATCGTTTCATTATTTCATACATTATTTTGTTATCATTTATTGGATATTATTAGATTTATCATATGTTTTTAATTGTTTTAAATGTCAAAAACCTCTAATTTTGGCTTGCCTAGCAAATATAGTGTTATGCGCCATCACGATCCTGACGGTGGGAAATCAGGTCATGATAATATGTTTCGTGCATGTGTGATGAAGTTTGGGGGTTCTTGGGATTAGTTCTTGCCTCTTGCGGAGTTTTCCTACAATAACAACTACCAGCCGATCATTCATATGGCTCCGTATGAGGCTTTTTATGGTAGGCGGTGTTGGTCTCCAATGGGTTGGTTTGAGCCGTGTGAAGCTAGGTTCTTGGGCACATACTTGGTTCATGATGCTTTGGAGAAGGTTAAATTGATTTAAGATCGACTTCGCACAACCCAATCTAGAAAGAAGAGTTATGTGGATCGGCAAGTTTGCGACATTCATTCATGATTGAGGAGTAGGTCTTGCTCCGGGTTTCTCCCATGAAGGGTGTTATGAGGTTCGGGAAGAAGGAAAGTTGAGCCCTAGGTATATCATACCTTTTGAGATTCTTGAGAGGGTTGGAGAGGTGGACTACATGCTTGTGCTACTACCTAGTCTAGTTGCAGTTCATCCAGTGTTCCATGTTTCTATGCTCCGGAAGTATCACGGCTATCCGTCTCATGTGTTGGATTTCAGCTCAGTCCAGTTGGACAAGGATCTGTCTTATATTGAGGAGTCGTTGGTCATTTGGATAGGCAGGTTCAAAAGTTGAGGTCGAGGAACATTGGTTTAGTGAAAGTTCAATGGAGGGGTCATCTAGTTGAGGAGGTGACTTGGGAGACCGAGCATGATATATGTAGCAGTTATCCTCATCTCTTCACCACTTCGGGTATGTCTCTACACCCGTTCGAGGACGAACATTTTTTAAAAGGGAAAGGATGTAACGACCCGGCCAGTCGTTTTGAGTGTATTATCCCTGATCCCCTATTTATTACCTCCTATGTGTTATATTATGGTTATGTAACTTGTTGGGATGTTTGATTTTGGTTTCAGGTGAGTTTTGGATTAAAATGGAATACATAATCCCTAAGTTGGAGGTTTAGTTTGTAAAAGTTGACCGTAGCTTGGCTTGTGTGAAGACGACTTCGGAATGGAGTTCTGACGGCTCTAATATCTTCGAATGGTGATTTTGGTCTTAAGGGCATGTCTGGATATTGATTTGGAGGTCCGTAGGTTCTTTCGTCATGAATTGGCGAAAGTTGAAAAATGAAAGATTTTGGAAAGTTTGATTGGGAGTTGAGTTTATTCATATCCGGGTCGGATTCCGATTCTAAAAGTTGGAATAGGTCTGTGATGTCATTTATGACTTGTGTGCAAAATTTGAAGTCAATCGGAGTTGATTTGGTATGAATCGGCATCGATTTTGGAATTTGGAAGTTCATAGTTCATAGGCTTGAATTTGAGTTGCGATTCGTAGAATTTATGTTGTTTGATGTGATTTTTGGCCTCGATTAGGTCACTTATGTGTTTTGAAACTATTTGGTATGTTCGGACGGGGTCCCCTAGACCTCGGGTGTGATTTAGATTGAATTCGGATCGAAATTTGGACTTGTAGAATTGCCGAACATTTCCAGCTTCAGGTGTCATCGCACTTGTGGAGAGCCTGGCCGCAGGTACGAACTCGCAAAAGCGAGCTTGGGATCGCAGATGCGGAGCTGGCCTTTCCCAGCTAGGATCGTAGAAGCGGGAAAAGTTCCATAGAAACGACTTCACTTCTGCAATGGAGAGGAGCGCATGAGTGGCAATGGTCGCAGGTGCGACATCCCTTCTACAAGCGCACGTGAGCAGGTGCAGGAGATTTTCCGCAAAAGCAGAGGGTGATGAGTTAAGTCATGGCTGCACCTACGATGGGAATTCCGCAAGTGCGTAGTTGCAGATGCGGCAGTTGGGTCACAGATGCGAGGATCGCTGAGCAACAATATTAAATTCGAGGGTTTTGATTCATAATTTATTTTGAACTTAGAGAGCTCGGTTTGAGGCATAATTTCGAAGGATTTTCAGAGAGATCTTTAGGTTAAGGAATCCTAACTCGTTTTTTGTAATTCATATAAATCTATTTTTAATTTCATCATTTAATTAGTGTCACACCTCCTTTTTTTCACTACCCCTCTCGAATTTAATGAAAGGGTAATAGGGGGAGTTTTTCCAATTAAAGTGACATTATTCAGATTTGGAATTTATTTTAGTTTTCAGAGTCGCCATCCGGATTTTTGACGATGTTCCGGGACACCGTTTTATTTTAAAAATCCCAAACCGAGGAAATTTTGACTTTGTTTTAATTTGTCTGTGACCAGAAATTCGAGTAAGGAATTATGTTAACCCGGGAGAAGGCGATAGGCATTCCCGAGTTCCGTGGTTCTAGCACGGTTGCTTAACTATTAATATTTGGCCCAATTATCTAATTATTTACATATTTTAAACCTATTGTGCATTTTTAGCCCTCTTACTTTTTAGCCGCTTTTAGTATTTATGGATTTATCTTGAAATAAGTCACGATGTCGTGCACTTATTTATTTTCTGGACATATTATAATTACGCCACATGAAACGCACCCGCAATTACAACATGTGATTTTTATTAAATTTTGAAGTTGAAGACGGGGACATGAGTTGTCGCACCCGAGTGTAGATTACGTAGTCAAGACTATGGTCATGACAGTTTTAAGGTGACCATTTGAGGCGATGTTTGATTATTCTTTAGATTTTTCTATTTGAAATAATATTTTAGTTTTAAAATTAATTAGGACGTTTATGGATTTATCTTAGACAAGTTACGATGGCGTACACTTGTTTGTTTTTGGACACATTGCAAACACGTTACATGAAATGCATCCGTGATTGCTATGTGCAATTTTATTTATTGTTTGGAGTATAGGGTCGAGGGCACGAGTTGCCACTCCCGAGTGTAGGTTATGGTAACTTTGGTATAATATTTGATTTTTATCAAATTTCAAGCTAAAGATCTCATTCTACCTAGAAGATCGCCTAAAATGATATTCAATAGTCCAAGGACAACAGGTTTCGGGCTATGGCCATATTTTAGCCTCAAATCGTTTCAACCCTTTTGGTCAATCCTAATTGTGACTAGTTTAGGAAATTCAGTTAAGTCTTAAAGGTCTTTACTTTCTAGTATGGTGAATAATAAGAAGCATGGCAGCCAAAAACAAATATTTATTCATGCATACGCTTGTAAGCATACAAACATTTTATTTACTGTTCTTCGGACTTGAATTGGTAAGCTAGAACTATCTATTGTTCTTTGTGAGAATTTTGCAATCTTGAGAGAATAGCATGGTACAAACAGTTTTATCAGTTCACACTTAGCAGTTCTTGCCCATTTTTAGACAGCTTAAAACACAGATCTGAAAACCGGGATTTATATGTACTTTTTAAAAAGACAAACATTCATACATTTATTTCGGGAAAGTTTAGAGAATGTGAGATAAGTAAAGGTTTTGGATCACCCATTTCTGTTCATATTGAAAATTATGGAATCTGGAATAACATGATTCCCAAAATTCTAGCAGATATTCACAGGGGGGTTTCATATAGGCTAATTCGGATGTAAATTCATGCTTTTAATTGAGCGTTTACCCTCACCATGCTACTTCTTAAGACAGATAATTCTAATCCTTGGTCATGTTTACTCCCTCATGTCCTGACAACCTAAGGAGTTAAACTTGATTGAAGCCTTAATGGGCTGTTTCATCAAGCTGGCCCAATTCTGGATGTGGTAAGGAAAGTAGAAAAAGCTGAAATAATAGTTTACAATATCCAGTCCATATTTATGACTAAAAATGCAAAGAAAAAGATTACATTATTACAATACCATTTTACTATGAAATAAAATTTCCTAAAAATAAAAATAGTAAGTAATAAAATGAAGAGAAAGAAAGAAGAAAAAAAAAAAGAACAATATTGCTCCTTTGCAAGCTGGCCTTCAGCGGCTTCGAAATCTGTATTCTTCTGGCTATTTTCTTAGTCACCAGATGACTAACTTAATAAACACATTCCTTAGGCATATTGTGAGGCAACATGACCATTATTGGGTCAGGTTAAATCCTAATCATGCGATAGTGTTAATTCTAAAGGACCTAACCTACTTTGGTGTACTTCTTCTTGGAATAAATCTGACCATAAAGAGGTCAGGTTCAGCTCCGAGGATGCAAACTCATCAGCCCTTTATGTCATTCAACATATTATGGCCTGAATTTTCACAATGACTTAACTACTCTTAGGAATTTCTTAAGGCATGATTCTGACCATTTATTGGGTTCAGATTCCTGTCTTAATACCTTTGTAATGATAATCTAATTACTCTATAACTGTTTATGCGTTATTATTGGGTGAATCTGACCATGAATGGGTCAGACTTTCAACCCCACAATGCCACATTAACCTAAGTTTAGATCTCCATGGACATTTGCTTATTGAGTTCCTTTAATGACCAAGAGGACACAAATAAGAGCATCTTAACTATAAGTCCAAAAATTTGTTACTTGGACAGTAATACCAGTAGGCTCCTAAGCATTTGCAGGATGAGTCATACCATAAAGGGGTTTGACTCAACCTTGATGATGTTCTTACATCATTTTTGACAGAATAGGTTCTTGCCTTTTATGGACTGAATCAAACCATAGAAAGGGGATAGATTCAACTCCATAAAGGTCCTATTCATCTCATAATTGTTCTGTGATTTCTGATTTTTTGGCATTTTTGAGAAGGTGAATCTAACCATTCGAAGGGTTCAGATTCCCTACTCTAAAGCCCTTGTTGATTACCCATTTTTGTAACCTTAAAGGGTGATAAGCTACTGTTTAAGCACCTAATATGGGGTGAATTTGACCATTATAGAGGGTCAAATTCATCTACCCTAGTGTTGTTTCATAATAATATCTAGATATCTAAAGCCTGAACCAGACCAATATTTAAGCATCTTTATAGGATGAACTTAACCATTAGAGGTTAAGTTCATTACCCTTTGATGTTGTTTTCCAACAAAACCTTTGATTACACAGTCATATAAAAGACAGCTTTAAGATGAAGCAGACTTATATAAAATTCAAAGATTTGAAACTAAACAAACATAATGTATTATTCTATATACATGCATCACATCTTTGTTACATAAGTTTATACAGAAATGGGTTTAAACAAATAAAAAATACAGATTCATGGAGGAAAGACAATAGATTTCAGATCTTCATATTGTATAAAAAAAACAAACTCAGTTTTACATACCTTTAAGAGCAAGATAACAACAGAAAGCCTGACCAAATAAAGGTCAAGCAGATGGAAATCAGCAAAAAGGAAGAGAAACTCAGCAGCAACAAACAGCACCCACGAACAGCAAGAAACTCACAGTAAAGAAATCCAGGAAACGATGATTTTGAATACCAAATGATTGAATAAGGACAACAACAAAACCAAGTCCTTCAGGAATGAAAACCACAGCTACAAGACAGACTAAGTTCAGATTGTTTTCACACTCCTAACTGCAATCCCTTTCTGTTTCTGTTTTTTCAAGTATTTTAGTAGTCAAAAGAGTTGTATTTTCCAGTCCAAAAAAGGTTCAAAGAAGAGTCCCCCCAAAAGAAATCCGCCCTAGTGGTAAAAAGTGTGAGTATATATAGGGGCATTTGGGATAGGATATGCTCAACATATTCCTTATCCAATAAGCTGGAAATAGTACCAATGCAGCTGTCACCCTTATCCTTTTGGGACAGCTGCCTTTTTTCAGAACATTCCAGCCCTTATTCCCCTTTTGAAATTACTATTTTAACCCTAAAATATCTGATTTCTTAATATTTCCTTATTCTAGAAGGTTCTTGGGTTGTTACACCCAAGATTCCTCAATTAAAATCCTATACTAACCCTTAGGACATCCTAGAATTACTCTTTAGTAATCAGGGAATAATGTTAAGTTAGTAGGTTGATTAACTTAATATTTCAAATCA